>CAMOHE010052170.1:0-14574 GCA_946598075.1 Artocarpus hirsutus
ATCTCGGGTGAAAAATAAAAAATTCGCGTGATTTTTATTTCGACAGTTCGGCATGCCGAACTTAAAGTTTGGCCTATCGATCAGGCAAGTTCGGCCTGCCTATGAAAATGTTCGGCCTGCCTATGCGCGAATTAAAAATCGCCCGCTTTCACGCGTTTTTACGCGTATCTTATCCGATATTGACCCGAATTTGATTTCGTTTCGAATTTTTGAGACCTTATCTAATAAGGAATGACCCTAGACTCAACCTCTATAAATAGGGAGTGAGTCTAATGATTTATTTAGAGATCAATAGAGAGATTAAGAGTGATACTCTACTAGTGAGAATCTGAAACTCCCTGAGAGCTCTTGTTCACAAATCACGAACAATAGCTTTGGGTTCTCTCAATTGGTTGGAAGGAGAGTCACCTTGAGGAAGAGCTATACGTGTGAGCCCACACTCACTCCGATCGTGGATAGAGAATAGCAAAGAAGGCCAGTTGGTTGAGGCTCTTCTGAAACGTTACTTCTCTACACAGATTTCGAGAGCTTTTCGGCGAATACAAGGTTAGTAAGATCAGGTTAATTTATACATATAGCATGTCAAACTTGTGTTTTGAAAAATACTCTGATTTCAAATTTTTAAAATTTCGCTGCGTATTATTTTTCCAACAAACACAGCAAAATATAGGAACAAAGTGAACAAATTATTACATGATTGATTCCTGATGACAGCAAATGGCAAGGAATTGAATTCCCAGAGCTATTCCCAAAGCTTATAAACACTAAAGTCACCATAATCTCCTAAAAATCTTAAGAAAATTCAAGCAATAAGAGGAAACCCAACTCTATATGACTATTTGAAATGCTGCAAGGTCACCTTAAAAAACAAAACAAAAAATAAAACAAAAACAGAAACAGAATCAAAAGAAATTTAAGAAAAGTAAATAAAGAGTAATGAGAGCAAAACATCAGTGAGAAATGACATGCAGAGGATAAAATAGATACCAACCAAGTAAACCTAGTTGGAAAATGAAATACTTTCATCCCTGTGCGGCCATCATCGGCATGGTTTTAGAATGATAAAAGTTTCTCTGTGGATTTGGGAGAAAATAATGGATGGGATTAGGGTAAGGCAACAATCGTTGTATTGTAGAATTAGGTTTTTTTTTTAACATATATAGGCGGGCTGGTTTGGGTTGAACTTACCCCCTAAATCTTAAAACTGAACCCACCTGCCTGTATATGTTAGTTTGTTGGTTGTTGACTCACTCTTTTTAGGTAGGCGAGTAGCAGGTGATGGGGCAGTTTTTGTGCAGCCTTATCTCCCCCTTTCTCTTGCTGTTTCTTACTCTCTGTCCTTCTCTTTCTTCTTCTTATTCATCTTTCTCTCTCTCTAAGCGACAATGGCTTTTGACGAACTCCTTATGATGCATGTCACAATCCTAGTGCTGTCAACTCAACAATGGTGCCAACTTTGCTTGTTCATCTGTAGTTGAAGATTAACAATGTCAGAGATCAGGAGATCCCAAGGATAGGTTATGTGATCAAGATTTTGTTCACCAACGATGATAGTGAGCTACGATCGACCTTCGTTCACTCAAAGAGTAAGGACGAAGCTCAGGAGCTGCATCGATGGGCTTTCAAAGTTGATCAAATCTCTTATGTTGCTGATGCCAAAGTCCGTCCAGATTTGAAGATGAAGAAGCGTGACGAAGATGTGATGGTTGCGACGACTTTCGTCCTCGACAATGATGGAGTTGGCACAATAGAGATCAAATTCATCAAAGTCTTTCAAGATCTGAAGACAAAGAAAAGCGACAAAGAAGCGATGGCGATGAAGAATTGGGACAGATTTCATTCTCGACGGTGACAAAGCTAGCGTAAGAGAGTTCGTCAAAGTCCTTGATATGAGTTTTGATGATGTTGTTGTTGTTGTAATCATTTTTTCTCTTTTTTTTTTGTTGCTTCCAACATTGTTGATACCGAAGACGAGCCGTCGGCGTTGAGGAGAAGGAGAGAAAGAGAAAGGAGAGAGAAAAAGGAAGGAAAAAATGTGGCACCATTTTTTGAAAAGACACATGAAATATCTTGAAGGGAAATACATGTCCGAAAGGGATGCAAAAATTATCCCCATGGAATGTGTCCTGGAGTGACACAAAAAAATGTCCCAAAGGGAAATGCAGCAAGTTTGTAGTATAAAAACTTTTTATATTTTATGACATAAATAAAAATTGAGTCTAAACAAGTAACATTTATTCAAACTGCCCTGAAATATAAGAAAAGTTAAGTTCTCAAAACTAATCATTTGGCTCGTTTTAAACCATTTTCATTGTTTTAAGGCGTTGCTTTATTTAATTTACCAAACAGTTGTTCAAGTTGTGGGCCTATGTACCAAACGCCGTGTAAGATCTAATGTTAAGGGGAAGTCCACTGGCCAGTTTAGTGTGAAATGTTCACTAATGAGTTGCTATTGAATGTGAAAGGGTTTATTTTATTAGTACAGAACCTATTTTATGACTAATTAAAATTGACCAATATAAAAAATTGTAAAAAATTTAAAATTAAATATATACGTATGAATATATGTATTTTTTGTGGTTTGGACTGTTGAAGAAATATAAACTGTTAACTAAACCGCCCAAAAATTTATCTAAAAAACTATCCAAACAACTTAATAATTTCCCAAAACATTTAACGGTTCGATAAAAAATACAGTTTGGTTCCATGCTGTTTTGATTAAGCAGTTTGGTGAATTTTTTAAACACCCTCGAACTAGCAAAAAATCCGTGCAATCAAAATTAAGAATTCTAGACAAGCAACAAATATTTACCTTTTGCTACGTCTCTGGTCACTAACTAATTTAAGAATGGCATAACGGAATCACAAAAATGTCTTTTACTTGGTTATCTAATGTTCTGAGCAACATGTCAAGCTACGGCTACCTTTCGTTTCTGCTTGGAGCGTAAATCAGGCGAACTTGCACGTAATGCTGTGGAAACAAAAGCCAAATGCCCACCGTGGAGACGGAAAGAAAAGGCCAATATCCAAAGTAACATAATAGAGTCGTAAATGACAAAGGTAAGCTTCCGTAAGAGGCCATCCGCCATTACTGAAGCTACCATGCTTTGTCTACAAAGAGTTCTTCAAGTGTGTAAGCAAATACCACTACAGTTGTCAGGAATAAAAAATAAAAAACTACCTTACTAATTGGTTGTTTGGGATTAACTATACGCGTCACATTAAGGGGTGAAGACTAAAAGATAGGAAAGATGTGACAGTGAGACGGGGTTCATTTTCCACAACTAATAAATTCAACCTTTGTGCACGCACGCTCGTTCTTTTATTGGTGCGTTAACTCAAGCTTCCCACCAATTCTGATCCCAACAACTACTACTGTTTTTAAATATGCATCTACTACATGCTTGTCTACCCTTCTTCGTCATAATCTTCGTCTACCTCATCTAGCCTTGTGTTGAGATGAGCAAGTTGAATAGGGTCGATGGCCATTTGATCCATCTCAGGAAGAGACCAACCGGGGTATTCCTCATGTTTAGTTTCAGAAATTGTTCCAGTTGATGAGGCTGGAGCAGCCGCTGCCGCTGCCTTCTTTGAATTTTCATTCTCATTTGCTGATTCCTTAGCATCAGCGTTCAAGTCAATATTTCGGGCTGTTGGGTCACTGTCAACGCAAGCACTGATATTTTCCTTTGACAGGTCCTTTAGATCAGTAGAATTCTCCACAGGCACTGCAGTATTTGAATTATGTTTGGTGGCAAACTGCACCGAAGTGCAGGGCTCAGATTCAGTGTCAAGGTGAGAAGTCTCCTTTTCTATGGTGCGGGCACCACGTCCACGCCCTCGTCCTCTACCCCGGCCTCTTCCTCTGCCACTGCTGCTGCTGCCGTGCCCCATCTCATGCTGCCAAAATGAAAGAAAAGCAAATAAAATAAAAGAGCAGCGTCACCTATTAATGCCCTGTTGGATCACATTTCGGATAATAACCTATGATAAATTAGAGATTTCTGCACCGCTTTCAATAATGCTTCATATCATAGTTCAGTCAAGCCCCATTCAGTAAGAAAAATAGTTTAAAATACAGCTACTGTAAACTAGTCATGCTGTTACCAATGAGCTCGCCATTAGATTGTTACTTAAGTGGATACTCATTTTGGCACGGGGTAGGGGGGATAATTACAGATGCTCTAGGAGTGAGATATAGGACAATCTTACCATCTTGCTTCTCTTCATCTCCTCATCGCTGTCAATGGAATCATCAATGGCAGCCTTCCTGGAATAACAAAATGTGAATGAGTACACCTAGACACATTTTCAATCTTACAAGAAGCTTGGGCAAGAGGATTATGATCCATCCATGTCGCATCTTTCTTTGAGGTATAAGAGTCAAAAATATTATTGTTCTTAACCCACCCCAACAAGCATCAGCAGCCATATATCTAAAACCTTATTGTCATCGACTCATCGTACGTGCGATCAATTGTCTTATAAGTAACATTATATAGAATTATAAATAAACCCTGAAAAGGAAGTCAGCCATTCAAACCTTCTCTTTGAAATGGCCCGATCATCACCAGCAGCGTCAGAGTGGCCAGGACCATAGTCAGGAACCCTGCTGACAATGTCCCTCAAAAAATCAAACACATTATAGCTCTGTACGCAATGTTTTCTGTATTCAAGACATTAAAGCAATGAATTAGAATTCGATGTATAAAACACCAAAACAGATACAAGGCCAACAAGCAGAGAAATTCACTGGAAACAATTCCTTCTTAACCCACACAAACAGATACCCAAAGGAAATATTTCCTTTTAATGCTTTATTTTTATGATACGTCTGTGGGATCACTCCTCTTTTGTCTTAAATATTTGGTGATCAGATAACTTATCACACCCAGCCACCTATAAACACAAAGTAACCATTGGTAACATCGACACATACTAAGAGACACAATAAAGAAAAGCAAATTAACATGTGCGCCCACACGCAAATATCTAAAGGTAAGAGATGCAATAAAAGAAACGCGAAATTCAGAGACACCCACAAATGCAGAAAGAGACTGCATGAATAGTAAAAAAAGAATAAGATCAACACCCACAAACCAAATATATCTTCTATCAACTGTATAATCACATGAAAAGACTGGCAGGACTTCAATGTGGCACGGAAGGAAAAACTACATTGTATACTAAACTTACAAAACCACCGGAGGAATTTGGAACTTTAAAGGGATAGAGTTTTCTATTTGGCTTCTTTGATTCTCTTAAGTTGGAGGGATGGTTTAAAGTTGTTTACTTTTCTGCTTGAATAGAGGATTTCTTGTCCTCGAATTTGCGACTTAATTCTATCTTTCTGAACTTCACTCAAAGCATTTCTACTTAAAACTAAATGAAGAGCACAGAGACAACACGGCTGGAAGAAACGTAGATATCTATGTTAAATTTTAATATTGCAAAACTAGGTTGCCCCACATGGAATCTCCTCATTTTGCATCTTAAAATAAAACTGCTAAACCTATTGTTTTTAGCAATGAAAGAAAACCCATGTTAACTAGTGTGTCAAAATCTCTCCTTAAAAACTCTACATCTTACTCAAGTTTTTTTGTTCTCTTTTTTTGAAGTTGAAAAGGCTAGGTTACTTTGGGACTGTTTGTTTGGTATATTCAGCCAACTCTTTAGATTCAAATCTTTAGAATCTTTTGAATACGTGTTTGTTTATCCCAAAATTCAAATCAAATAAATCCTTTAAATCCAACTTTTCAGAATTCTACTCTACCCTTGAACCTTTTGGACTCGGATATGTTTGCTACTGTAAAAGTTAAAATTCTCTCTCCTATATTTAAGGAAAAAAATTATAACTTCTTCATTTGATATCCAATTGAGACAATTCTTCTTTCCTTGCATTCCAAATGAAGAAAGGAATAAAATAAGATCTATGTTGTATATTTCTTTTAGAATCATAAACATTAAGATTTTGTTACATTTGTTAATAAATCAAAAACTTTTTCCACTATCTATCCAAAAACAAATTCCAATTTTATTCTTTATTCAGATTAACACTTTAAATACACATCCAAATGTCGATTCAGATGGCAAATCAAATCACACAACTCAAATCAAAATAATTCAAATCAACACAATTTGAATCTATTTACTAAACGGATTATTTCTATCGGTTGCAAATCATTGACAACTAGAATGTACATGAGAAAGACATCCTTCACTTACAAATGCAGAGAATTCATAGTCTTTGCTCCTCTTTGAAGGGTTACCTCATATGTACGATCACAAAGGTCTTGCAGAAATAATTCCAATGCCTTGGCTGCATTAATACTAAGAAGAATGTAAGCAAAACAAAAGAATGTAATAATAAACTCAACTTGAAATATACTATGGACGAAAGTCGGGGATCCTCACAGACTAAAACAGGAACTGCCAACGCTATCTTGCCAATGTCCTCATCAGCTTGCATTATCTTTTTAATTCGAGCCTGTGCAAAATGATAACTTATTTAGATACCATTATATCAAGTGAAAAGATAGAAACAAAATATTGATATTCAATTAAGATAGAAACAAAATATTGATATTCAATTACAATCATAATTTTATCACTCTTTCATGAATGAGGCATCAAACATAGTAACATAACACTGGTTTGGCTCATCTAGAACAAATATTCTGTTGGCAGCCAACAACATCAATTTCAGAGCCTAAAAACAGTAAAGCAAGCAAGTCCGGAAAGGAGGGGCTCATTCCAACCGCTGCTTGGATTACTGAAACCGCTCGATAGAAGTCAAACTAGGATCCTCTCTGAAGTCAATTGAGATGCTATTGCACACTGCATCTCTCATAGTAATAGAGGTTAACAAACCTTGTGAAATCATGTTGCAACAACCACTTAGTTATTGCAATGACTTCAAACTTCAAAGCACTATCATAATATCTCAAAGAACAATAATCATCTACATTGTCTACATATTTTTTTGAGGGAACTCTATTATCTATTCAAGAATTCAAGGAATCAAGATATTCTTAAAGTTTCAAGAACTAGAAGTCCCAGTCAAATGTTTTAAGAGCTATATTCTCAAATTTACTGCAATTCTTTAGCACCATCTACCAGCAACTTCCAAAAGAGAACCGTCAATGCAACCACTTCCACTGAGTACAGTAGAGACAACATAACAATCATGGACTCCAACATTGTAACAAGCAGTGTTGAGTCTCCTACAAATCATCACCCATATTGTCAAAGCCATTGCTTCTATCATCAACATTCCCTTCTTCACTCCACCTTCGCAGCCACACTGGCATATTAAACACTATTGCTAGTCTTTATTACACTAATGTTAATGCTATCCATGATTATCGTTTTAAAGGCCACCAAAAAATATGATTACTAAAGCATCTTCATCTCTTCCATTAATGTTACAAACTCTCTACTTACACCAAATATGTATACTATATTTCCAAGTCCAAACATAAAATATCACCAATAACCAGTGATTGGAAACTTAGGTTCCCTCATCAGCCCAAAGAGGAAATATTAGCAACTGCAGTGAGCAATCAACTGGAAGCTTTGTCTACAATTTCAAGTTATACTGATCATAGAAGGCATGATATAGTAACTTCAAGGAAAAGATTAACCCTACTCTGCTACCACTAACTGTTGCAGAAAAAATCGTTCCAAATGCTTTTATGAAATAATATGTTTTCTTATCCTCTGAAGTCAGGATTAAAACAATGAGCAAGTCTACCATATGGAACCCTCCACCTCCCATGTACAATGACAATATTCAAATAAGGCAACAAAGGTAAGTAGAGTGAAAGAAGCACATGTGCAAAAGTGATCAGAGTGACATTAAGGGATATAAGCACGAGAATCGCGATAAAGTAATTTATCATGGAGAATGAACATGTTCAAACCTTAAGGGTTACAACAAAGACTAAACAGCCATGATCCTGTCCGAATCTCTTAAAAGTTTAGAATTAATGTGAGAAAGGAGATCATGAGAACTAAATCAGGAATCATTCATGTAGTGGAAGTTTTATAAGTTTCCCACGGAAAAAGCAGCTCATGCGATCTAAATCTGGAATCGAATCATGTAGCAAAAATTCAAAACGTTTTTCTATTCTTTGCCTTAATTCAATTTTCACCCCTGCGTTTCCAAAAACCAAAAATGCCAAAAACTAGAGTCAATTCGAAAGGATAA
Organism: Artocarpus hirsutus; assembly: GCA_946598075.1. NCBI lineage: Eukaryota > Viridiplantae > Streptophyta > Magnoliopsida > Rosales > Moraceae > Artocarpus > Artocarpus hirsutus. Next base: position 8,210 of record CAMOHE010052170.1, read on the forward strand.
ACGTTAAAACACAAAACAAAAGGAATATTTTTATAATTTATCTTAAATAGTTATCTATTTATCCATAACAAAAAACAGGCTTCAAAGTGAAGAATATCAAAAACCTTCCATGTCCAACCACAATTTGGGGGGGAAAACATAATTGAAAGACAGCAACACCATCAATCCAGTTCCCATCATCAAATCAATGGAATTTGAGAAATATATTGAAAGAAACTAGCTATATAGGCAATGCCCACAAAGCATAAACTACAAATGATCATATGGATCAACAACTACCCGCAATTTATTCAGATAACGCAAATTAGAAATGATGCCGATCCCAAATTCCTAAAATGGAACCGCCCAGAAAAATTACCCCACAAGTAAAACTCCAGTCAGTCAATACAATTTCCTAAAGGAAACAAATTAAGCATATTTCCTTTGCACGGTTAGTCCCAAACCAAAGAAACCCAACAATGAATAATATAATAATCAGGATAAATATAAAACAAAGACTCCAATATACAAAGAAAAAAAAAAGAAAGAAATAAAAGAAAATCGCAGCTTTAGTCACATGAATCAGACAAACGAACATGTTCTTCAAGAAAAACCACATAAAACCAGCCACGATCTAAACCATGGGACTTTAATTTCCAATTCTACCCGTAAAGGAAACTCTCATCGAAGATTCAACATTTCAATACAAATCTAGAACAAGAAATGACCCAGATCGAGGTCGAATCAAATGTGTCCAACAACAATTATACAACCAAAACAGCTACTCAAATTGGAATAAGGAAAAAAAAAAACCCAACTGAGAAGGTTCAATTCGCATTAATGGGAAGACCTATAAAGTAAAATCTTTTTTCTCGAAGAGAATTGAAAGGGAAAAACAAAATCCAAGTAAGAAAAGAGTAATCACATGGAAGAAGAACTTACCGCAGGGAAACGGGTATCGAGCTTCTTCCTCATGGTGCTGGAATTTGGAAATAAATTAGGCTATTAAAAACAAAAAAAATACAGCAAACGCCCAAAAGAGAATCGGAGTTTCAGAAGAGCCAAATGATTGTTGTGATCATTGTCGGATAAAATCTATGAAACCCATCTTAGATCCGAAAGTATTTACTTCTGAAAAATTAAAGATAGTATTTTTTTTTTTTTAATTCCAACGGAGGAATATCCGTCGGAGCGAGTTTGACGAAGGAAAAAATAAAAAATAAAAAACCTGACAACAGATGAAGTTTGCCAAATTTTTTTTAATTAAAAAGAGGTTAAAAATTCAAACGTTAATCCAGGGTCCGTTTTGTAAATAGATCCGAATTAGGTATTTAGTTTGAGTTAATATAATTTAAATTAGGATTTGAGTTAGTAATTTAAATTTTTATCTAAATTGACGTTTGGATATGCATTTAAGTTTTAATTTGAGTATGGAATAAAATTGAAAAATGTTTAGAGAGGCAGTGAAAATAGTTTTTGATTTATCAACAAATCTAATAAAATCTTAAAGTTAATGATCTTAAAAAATATACAATATAGATCTTAATTTATTACTCTCTTTCTAGAAACACAATGAGAAAAGAATCATCTCAATTGAATAACAAATGAAAAAGTTATAATTTTTTCCTTAAATATAAAAGAGAGAATTTTAGTTTTTACTATAGCAGAGATATCTTAGTATCAAAAGTTAACAGAAGTTAGAACTTTAAAAACTTAAATTTTTGATACTCAAAATATTCAGATTTTGGAGAAAATAAACATGTATCTCAAGGATTCTTAATACTCGAATCTAAATTTGAGTCCAATGAATTCAAAGAGTTCTCGAAATAAACCGGAATAATCCAAACAAATTTTTTTTAATGAAGACAAAAATTCAAGGGTTAATTTCATAAATGCCTCTTGAACTTACCTTTCAAGTTTAATTATTGATCTACTGAAGTTCTTGATCTATTAGTTTGTTCCACTCAAGTGAATTGAAAAAAATAAATATAGATGTATATAAAAAAAATTTTAATAGGACAATTAAAAATTATTTATAATAATATTTATGAAGAAAAATAAATATTTATTTTAATGGTTGGGTGTGTATGGTAAAGGGTAAGACTAAGATTCAATTTTGGTGGGACTTACCTATCAAAACAATTTCTAAAAATAAAGATTAACTAAAAAGAAAACAAAAAAGGAATTTCACTAAATAATAATAATAATAATAATAAATGAGGGGTTTTCTCTCTTTTTTAACTGAGGGCTTTGCTAGGGTTTATTGTGTGTGGTCTGTGTCGCCTCTTCTCCCTTTTGGACTAGACATTGACGTTGCTTTTAGAATGGCTATCGGTATTGGAGTAGGCGTTCTAAAGGTTAAATGTATTAGTTTTAGGAGACATTTAATTAATAAAGAGTTTGATATTTACTTTATATATCAAATATGTCCTCTTTATGTTCATTTATGTTAAATGTATGAAAAGCAAACAGAAGTTTGAGACTATCAATCTAAACCTTTAAAATCATGCATATGATAGACAGATTATGAAAAAAACATGAATCTTAAGGTGATGATCTAAGCATATAATGTCTGCAATTGAGAGAATAAAATTGGGTGCTTATTTTAATGTTAAGATTGTTATATTGTCTACATCCCTAATGGGAGATAGCTAATCTTGGTTATTAGAGTTAAACTCTATGACTAAAAACATTGGTGTATTCTCGTTGGTGACGATATATTGGATCAAGATTAAAGTTAAATTGATTTGATTAATAATTCTATTTATTTAAATCAATTTACTTTAGACAATCATGTGTGTTGCATCTTAATCGTGAAATGAATCCATGGCTTCGTATTCTTAACTTGCGTTTTTTAATATACCAAAGGGGGTGATATCCTGATACCGATCCTATAAAAATAGATAAGGGTAATCTTAAAATGAGAAGGTTATGGACATTTTAAGGTTATGGACATTTTAAGGCTTGATGGAATTGTTTAGGATGGCAAAATGAAGTTTAGGAGCTGTTTAGAAGAGAACAAGACGTAGGTTAAGAATCAGGTCTAGGAAAAGTGTTTAGGCAATGAAAAAGTAAAACTAGATTTTTTTTTTTTTGACGCCACTTGGAATTCATCAAGATAAGTCTTCATCTCGCCGCTCAAGGAATCCACTAAGAGATAAGAGAAAAAAGGAATAACACAAAGGTTTTCTCTAAATTTATTTATCAATCATCAAAAAGCTTCTTTTCCAATATGAAAATTTACATTTTTAAATAGCCAAAAGTTGAAACCAACTAATCAGCTCGACAAATGGTTGTTACACACTTTAAGAAATACACAAATGGCACTAATTACCTCTTAACATACCAATGGTTAATTCTAAGAATTAACAACAACATATTGTTGTAACTCCAAAATTTACAATCTTACAAACCAACAGTTACACACTTAAAACAAACATAATTACTCCTAAATTTAGCTAATTAACTCCCACTTTAACTAGCTAATTATTAGACTTTATTTCAACCATAAAACACACAATAAAACCCTTTAAAAAATTGAAAGCACTACTATGGCAATCCAGAAACGTCCCCAATAATAAACCACACTTTATCACACTTTGAATTACTTAAAACCCAAAAATAGCAGCCCAAAAAGGCCCTCAACAGCAATTGATTAACCAATAGCTTTCAATTCTGGTTGAGACACATTGAAGACATGCAATGGATTACTCCCATGTAGCCCATGTACATGTAAATCACGTCCATTCTCATCATTCTCCCCGGATTGGAGAGGACTCGACCTTGAGTCTGAAGGCTCGTCTTCAACAAACGAAGAAAGATCAACCACATTGAACATAGCGAACATTCCATAATCACCTAGAAGCTCCACTTTGTATACATTATCATTGATCTTTTGAACAATTGTAAAAGGTCGATTCGTGCTTGCTTGGAGTTTTGGAAACCTCCTATTGAGAAATCATTCTTTTCTGAGATGAATCCATACTTTATCCCCAACTTGAAAAGTGACCTTCCTCCTATGCTTATTTGCTTGCTGCGCATACTTCTCATTTTGTTTATAGTTCAAAAGTGCAGCTCTAAGCTTTTAGTGGAGTAGTGTTGGAGTTGATAATTATGAAATGTATATCTAGGATATAGGGTTTCATAATTATCTGGAGCTTGAACTATATAGGTCTATCAGGTCCCCTTTGCTAGCTCACAACTATAACGATACTGTGTTCTTTTCTAATAATTGGTGACTTATGTTAAGATTTATTAGATTGGTTGAAATTCAGAAGAATCAAATAATTCATGTCTATTTATCGATTGAATTAATTTTGTGACAAAATTAATTCAAGATAAACTTGTCGAATTATTAGAATTGGATAATTCTTATCTGTTTATCAGTTGATTTAATTTTGAATAAATTAAAGCAAGATAAACTTGTAGAATTATTAGGAATTCATTTATTTTCCTAGAGATTATCTAGATAAAGTTGTTTTAATTAGATAACTTTTCTATTGGATTATTTGAATTAAAACTGAGACTTTATCTTATAGAATCTCGGGTAGAAAATAAAATATTCGCTGAAATTTTTTATCGACAGTTCGGCATGCCGATCTTCAAGTTTGGATTGCCTATTAGACAGATCGGCTTGCCTATGCACGAAAAAAAGGTCACGCATTTTCACACGGATTTCAACAGATATTGATCTGAATTTGATTCTGATTTAAATTTTTGAGACCTTATCTGATAAGGACTGACCCTAGACCCAACCTGTAGAAATAAGGAGTGAGTCTCATAAGTTATTTAGATCAATTGAGAGATTAAGAGTGATACTCTGCTAGTGAGAATCTGAAACTCCCTGAGAGCTCTTGTTCACAAATCACGAACACTAGCTTTGGGTTCTCTCAATTGGTTAGAAAGAGAGTCACTTGGTGGAAGAGCTGTACGTGTGAGCCCACACTCACTCTGATCGTGGATAGAGAATAGCAAAGAAGGCCAGTTGATTGAGGTCCTTCTAAAACGTTACTTCTCTACACAAATTGAGGAAGCTTTTTGGCATACACAAGGTTAGTAAGATCTGATTAATTTATGCACATAGCATGCCAAACTAATGTTTTAGAAAATACTCTAATATAAAAATTTTAAAATTCCACTGCATACTATTTTTTAAACAATTGGTATCGAAAACATGGTTTTTTATGTAAATTTACGAGTTTGTGATCATGCTATATGTATAAATTATGTAATCTTGATCTTTCCTATACTTGAATTTAATTTTATAGAGAGTTGGCACTCTAGGTTTCTATATAGTTTATATGTTGTCATGGATTATATGGTGAATGTTTATTAATTAATTATGTTTAATTAAATTATTATTAAATTATTTATTTATTAATTAATTTATACCCGTTATGGTTCCTTAGAGGTTAGAATATGCATCTAGGTTTTTCATGTAATTAGATGGTGGACTAACATCTTCGTCCAGGAGTTATTATTTAATTTTAAATTTTATAAGAATTTTATAATTAAATAATCATTCGGAGAAGACGGATCTAGATGACGGATCTAGAAGATAGATGATGGCACTCCTAGGTATTTCTTGAGTCTCTAATTTTATGTTTTTGAATTGTTGAAAATAAAATTGATGAATTGCATTAAAACTTGTATTTTCTAAAAAGAGTGATTTTTGCTTGGTCAGCATGCTGAACACTCCAGTTCGGCAAGCCGATGATCGCAGATCAGCAGGCCGAATGCGAGGATTGGCAGGCCGTCAGCAGGGCAAAAATCATGTGGCTTTGGCGGCAAGCCAAACTTTTGGTTTGGTAGGTCGTGTTAGACATGTATGCCCTAATGGAGTAAAAATGTAATGAGTTTTTGGAGACATTTTTATCAATAAAGAATTTATTATTTATATACTAAATATTGTCCTCTTTACGTTCATATTTGTTGAATGTATGATAAGCAAACAATAGTCTGAGACTGTCGATCTAAACCTTTAAGAATTGGGCATATGATGGACAGATTATGCGGAAGACACAATTCTTAAGGTGACGGTCTAAATCATAAGATCCGCAATCAAGGGAATAAAGTTGGGCGCTTTATTCATGTAAAATTGTTATGTTGTCTATATCCCTATTGGGAGATGGTTTGTCTTGACCATCGGAGGTGAACTTCGTGAATAGAAACATTGGCATATTGTCATAGGTGACGATGTGTTAGATCGGGACATAAAGTGAATTGATTTGGATTAATAATTCTGTCTTGGCAAATCGATTAACTTTAGACAATCATTTGTATTGCATCTTAATCCTGAGATGACTAGTGGGCCCGTTGTCTTGACTTGTGTCTTTTGATGTGCCAAAGGGTGACACCCACATCTTAATAGTGGTATGCATGCCGGT
>CAMOHE010052174.1:241-21374 GCA_946598075.1 Artocarpus hirsutus
AAAATTTAAATTAACAATTATAAACAATTTAGAATAATTAAAAATCATTAAAAGAGTAAATTAACACAAGCTTTTTCTTAATTTTCACAAAATAATCAAATTAAGTTTAAAACACCCATCATGGCACACTAATTCACCATTTAACATTCTAATACTATTTAATTAACTTCGGGGTGTTACAAGTGGTTTACACCACTAACTCAGTTATGAACAGTGTAAAACTCTCACATATTACAATAAAAAGAAAAAAAATTGCTACAGTATAAAGCTCTTACATGCAACAATAAAAATAGTTCTAACCAATGGTTTCTACCATCATACCAAACACCCTATAAAATAATTTTTCTCAACTGTAAGATTAGCTAAACTATTTTTTTTTTTTGTGTTTTTATTATTTTAGTGTCTTGTATTTTAATGAAACGTCTAATCCGTACCCTATTGCTTGCAAAATATTAAAAAGGTACCTTGTAATTTCTTTAAAAAATCATTTTGATACCTTCAATTCTGTTTTTTTTTTTTTTTTGGTTATGAAGTGTCCATTATACCCTTGGACGCCTAGAACTAAATCATAACTTTTATAGGAAGAAGTACTTATCTTATTTCTCGGGAGTACTACTTGTTTAATTATAAATTAAGTCGTTTTGCAATCAAAACAAGACAATTTGTATTGAATACAAACTCTCATTTTTATCATCATCATCATTATCATTATGTTAACGTTGCAAATTAAGAAAAAACTAGGAAATTAGCCGCTGGGGACGGCCCATATATCGCAGAGCATATCAATCCTTCGTCGTCGAAGGTTGTTGAGGGTCAGGTCCGCTGGGGCTGCGTCGGTTAGTGTAATAACGGCTTCCCATTACGTCCTCATGGTCTTCTTGATTCCATGCCTTCATAAGTTCTTCTGGCTTTTGTAGCAGGTCTCGCGCTGGTGTTTTAGTCACGTATTTCTTGTTAATACCTTGATGGAGATCAACAATAAGTGATCGAGTTTCTGATTTAGAAAACAAGAAGGGAACCAAGATAATTAGGAGAATCAAAAACTTCGAAATAGCCATATATATGATCTCAACTTTTGCTATATAGGTTTGATATGAGCTTGAATGCGCGGCTACGAATTTTACTCCTTTATATAACAACGATCCATATCTCTTTATCTTAGTGGAGAGTGACGAGATCAAGCAAAGTCAAAAGTGGATCGAGTTCGCGTATCAAATACCCCCGTTACTGTTCATATAAATAACAAATATGTATATGTGCGGGTGTGTATATATAATTTGGTAAATGTATGTCACAAAGGAACTAACATACATATGCACACAGCCAATATGAGTTCAGGTGTGAGCTGTCCACGTTTTTCACACAACAAAAAGAAATTTTTGCCTGGCGTTTAGTTATTGACCTTTTCCGTATAACTTATCATAGAATCTCACGAACTCCGTTTCTTAAATATATAATTTTAAGAATCAAATAATAGTGTTATTATTAGTTTATTTTAGAGTTTTATCCACGATGGGAGGTGAGGAACAGTTCTAATAAAGGAAAAAGTGTCTATCCACATGATCCCGACAACTGGACGAACCAAAGTCAACCATGCAGAGAAAATCGATAATATGGAAGATGAGACATGTCTCGATAAAATAAAGAGACAACAACTCCGGTATGAGTAAGATCATCGCTATTAATTAATGAATATGAAGTTTGGACATGAGTACGATGACCAAACTTAAGCAACGACCATTGATATATATCTAAATTCATTTTCTGGGAATTGAGGTCAAGTTCAATGAATCCTCTTAGATACTTTCTGAGGATCTTCGACTCTGTTTCCCGCTACCTAGTGCTTTGCTTAATATTTCTCAGGTTGAGAGCCATTATAGTAGTTATAAGGCTTGTAAATGCTAGATCGATTGCTTAATTTATAAATTTAAATTAGCAGCAAATCATCACTTAACCTTCTTTGCTGTGTAAAGTTGAACGATGCAATCTCTTTTGCGCCTGTAAAGGAGAATTCTATATATATATATATATATATATATGGTATTACAAAATATAGCGGCAAGAGTGTAATATTAGCAATACTGAGGTAGACCTAAATATCCGTGCGGATTTTCTTTTCATATTAAAAATTCAATAAAATTTGCTGACTTTCTGTCTTCTGGTGGTTTATTTAAGTAAAATATGTTTACTTTGCCGATTAAGCATAATGCGACAAAAATATATATGTGGTACAACGTGACCGCAACTATTTTTTTTGGCCACATAAGATTAACAGATTGACATGCCTTTGTTATTGAAAAACAATGGCGACCACAAAGTTTTCTTAGCTAATTATGAAGAAAAGCTTGTTAAATGGTTATAAATTTTAATTCTTTATTAGCTAATTTTGTTCACATCTTTAAATTTTTTAGCGAGTAATTAAAAGGTTTGGTAAGTATACTGGTTAGATTGAAATTTTTAAACTAAAAACTATAATATGTAAGAACTTTATACTGTAACTTATTTTTTTATCTTTATAGTATGTGAGAGCTTTTCACTGTAACAATCAAAAGTTTTTGTTAGAACTAATTTTGTCAAACACCACATAATCTTTTTAACAGAGTATTTAAACTAGCGGTTTCGATTCAAACATTATCTGTAAGAGTATTTTAGCTGATCCAGTCATTGCATATACAAGACCTTTAAACAACTGTAGCTTGAAATAGAGTTTTAGAAGAATGTATATCCTAATAGCTTAAGCTTGAAAAAGAATTTAATATATACTAATGAAACTTTCAAAGTAATCCTTGTTAATTGTATGTTAGCCGAAAAATCTCTATTGTTAGGAAAATCAAATTTGTGAACAAAATCACTGTTGAAGAGTAACCTTACTCAGCGTATCAATTTGTTATTAGTATATTATTTAATTTAGAGGTAAGAAGATTCCAACTTTAGATACCAACAACATTAATAAAGGTCTGTTTCTTCAACATCTAGGTAGAAATGGAAAATTAACCCGTTAATGTGTTTACTTACACGGCCACTCAAGCATCAACACTCCTTGAATCTGATACATTTGGTAACTTATCAGAAATGGACGTCATTAAAGGGCTTAATTTTCAAAAGTCTTGAGTTTTTAGACCGTTTTCTCAAAATTGAAAAAAAAGATCAAAATATTGTCAGAAATCTAAATGGAGACGTGAAACACGTATAGATACACTTTCTTTGTCCCTTCGCTCGTTGAGGTTGCTTATGAAAATATATCATCGCAAACCGCTTCCAGAATACGTACGACAAGCTATTTGTGTTTATACGCTAAACAATAATGAAGAAAATATAGAGAATAATAATAAGTGAGTTCTTGGTGTATATATCACTAACCCTTCAAAAAGATAATTAAAGTGCTAACTCACCTCATAAGTTTCCAATGCAGATTTTGGTTATTAATGTCATTCTTCTTTCAGTTAACACATGAACAATTTCAACACGTATAGCTTAGTGAAGAGTTAACGGACCAACTATGTGAGTTACCCCTTACCAAATATATTCATTTTATTTAACCATAAATCATATCATAATTCTAATTTAAGTATCCTTAAAAAAGAAAACCAGAGCCACTCTGATAATGGTAGGTAAAAAAAAAAAAAATCAGCCATCACCAAGTAGCCATTGCCACATTCTATCCAAATGAATTATTCGGATTAAAAAAACAATCATTTAGTTTGTGTCTAGCATAAAATAGCCTCATTTTCTTTCATTACTTTTCCAGATAGTGCAACATTATCTGTTTTTTCGTATACCTAACAACTAGACCACTTTACAAAGCCAAGATTCGCATGAATTTAGAATCTTATGAAGTGCTTTGTTCGGACCAATCAAATGCACTTTTTTGCCTTTATGTATATTCCCCACGTCCGCCAACAATATTTAAATAATGTTAAATGAAGTCAATCGTACTTATATAATAAATTAAAATGTGATTCTGCAAATCGGTGTGTAGGATCGATTTCTTAGATTAGCCGACTTTAACATTATAGCCTTAAATGGGATGACAATAAAAACCATTACGTGTATACTATTGTCGATTTCTAACAAGAAAACATAACATAGCTCGAAGATATTTGCTTTTATCCTTCATCACGATTCAAAGCTGTGCTTTCAAGTACGCTAAAACCCATTTTTTGACCAAATTTAGTTCAACTTAAGGTGGGTAAAGGATCCTTTTGTTAACAACGAGGTGGACCAAATTTGATCCAATATGCTTTTCGTTTTATCCAAATATAAATAAATACATAAATGTGGCCTTCCAGAAACACAAGATAAAACATTAAATCTATAATTATATATAAAAGAGAGAATATGGTTGGATGAATTATGTACTTTAACCAAAATCCAATTGTTCACATTTGTCAATCCTTTCTTTATTTTAAATGTAATAGTCAAGATTTCTAAATAACTCGTATATTCTCTAACGCCTCAGATGTTATTTCAACTTATTTGCACATACTTTTTTGCTTTTTAATATTAAGCTCTATTACTTCGACATATTTCTAGGAGCTTTCTATATTTTAACTTTATATAATAAAGTGTTTTGGATATTGCTAATATAAATGTGGACGCCACTAAATACAATAGATGGTATTTGTCTTTTTATTCTTTTTACACTGTGTAATATTATTTTATATGATATATAACTATTATTTTTCAGTTGTACCAAATTACCAAAAAATTTTAACAATTTTTGTAGGTACTAGCCATAGTATAAACGATACCAAAAAGTAAAAAACACTATATATTTGTAGCGACCCCGTCCCCTTCTCCCCCAGGAGGAAAAAGACGAGAGGAGCGCCATGCATCATTTGTTCACTCATGTGAAGACGGGCCGAAAAATAATCAAACCTTAACTCAACCTTAATGTGAAAATTATCGTATTATTGCAGCGAAAATATTAAGATTACAACACTTACACAAAAGCTAGAAAATCCCCTAAATGTCCTCAATAACAATTCTTAGTTTCTAATAACATCAAAGAAATACTTAGAAATAAATATTGCATCTTAGACTCGTTATGGGACCTTGGACCATTCTTGCTTAGTCATCTACATCCTTACTTGGAAGCTCACCTGCATTACGAGAACTATATAAGTATAATGCTTAGTAAGTAAACTACAATAGTTCCACATAAAAACATACTTTCATAAACATACATTACTTTTAGGTTTTTGGGCCCAAAGCATAACGTTAATCTCAAGCAGTCAGAACCCTTAACATTCATTCATAGATGGTCCCTATCTTGGAACATGCTTTCTCAAGGATTTGACCATGAAAACATACATAACATTGGTTGGTTCATGACAACAAGAGAGTTCACATCATACTCATGAAAAATCATCAAAATAATCTTTAAACATATTCATCAACATACATAACTTTAAAACAAGCTTTAAAACATACTATTGTTCAAGTGATGCAGCGGAGTGTATACTTACACAAACCATTTAGTCATGATCATCTTAGATTCTATACATCATCTACCTTTCTTCCATACATTACATAACATTACTCTTCTTATTCCAAGGGAAGCCATCTATTGAAACCCCCGTGGTTCTTTTCTCTATTCTTTCTTCATGCATTCATACGTCTCCTCTATCTCTTTGTTTCATTCCTTTCTTTCTTTCTCTATTTCTTTCATTCTTTCGTCTACTCTCTCTCTCACACATTCTTACTCTTAGTAGCAAAATAAAGAAGGAAAAGAAGAAGAAGAAGAAACATGAAGATTGAGAGGTTAAGAGGATTTATGAGTAAAATGTGAAGAATGGGAGTAATATATAAAAAAAAAAAAAAAAAAAGAAACATAGCCTTCTATATAAGAAACAAATCTTTTATAAAAATGGAATGCATACTCATGGGAGGGGAAAGTCAATAAATTAGCTCCTACTTACCATATATCAACTTTCAAAAGTATGAAACCTTATCAATTAAATTCAATCAATCACAAGTCAAACATTTCATTACCTTAAATGAGGAAATAAATCCAAAAATATGCCAATCAATCAACAATTATTATTCAATCACATAAAAAGTCAACTATTCCCCCATATGGAATAAGGAAAGAGAAGATAATATACCAATAAATCAAAATTATACCGCAACAAACACTTACATATATATAAATTACTTTAGTCATTATCTACTTTCTCAAAGTCATACATAGCCACCAAACATTGTAACTTACACATATAGTGCACATTACATTAAAAAAAATATAACATCAATAATATATCACTTCCCACTTGCTATTCATACTCACACGGCAACTATATCAATTACACACACTTATATATATAATTTACATTCACACAAAAACACATATAAATTATAAAATATTAATAGCCATTTTCCACTACAATTATACAATAGTACAAAATATTGTGCACATTACATTAATATATAACATAACTTTCCTTTCTTTTATTTTTATACGAATTAACCTTATATATAGAAACATATTAATTCTTATATTACGTAAAGATAAGTATACATATAGAAATATTTATATATAGAATATAACGTTTATATATATATAATACTTGTAAATTAACTTACAATTAACATAAAAATTAACATTTATTTATATTTAGAAATTTTATATATATCTATATATATATAAATGTATTAATACTTATAGATTAACATACAAGATATATATATAACACCTTTGCATAAAGTTCTATCATCCTATAAACACATGGCAATTTCATAAGTAAAAAAAAATTCAATACATAAGTGATAAAAATAAAACAAATTCATATAATCTCAACTAGACCCCTAGGTTAAAATTTAGGGTGTTACAGTATTATTCTAAAAATAAAAAAAAATTAAAAATGGCTACACAACAATTAAAGTTCCTAAAAAAGTTCATCTTTATCAAAAAAAAGTTCTTTTCCTTAGGAAACATAAAAATAAATAAATACATCACCAAAATAAAAAGTTGTACATTCATGGACAACTTTTATTACAATTAATTCTTCTAATTGTAATTTTGTCATTAGAAAGGATGAATACTTAAAAGATAGAAAATGAGAAAAAATAATAATAATTAATATTAAGATATTTTTAATTAATATTAATTGACTTCATTGATTTTATTCTGGGATTTTATTGCTGTTGATAATGTAAAATTAGAGCCTCTAATTGGTAACATGTTATGTTTGGGATACTAGAGTTCATAGAGAACCACTGTTTATCACATCGGCAGATTTTGGAAACAATATTCTGTCACGCCAAAACCATGAAATTATTTTAACTTGTAAGGAATACAAGTCAGTTGCTCTTATCCTAAATTGCAAAGCTTACAGTTTTTTTTTTTAATTATTATTATTTTTTAACCCAGAGTTCATCTTCCCTGTTATATTGTCCTGTTTACATTTTCTGCCTTTCCTTAGAGGCTAGAAAAGAAGAGAAGGGAAAAAGAAAAGAAAATTTTGGGCCAGCTAGGCATATTGGTTAGCCAATTAATCTGGCTCAGCCTCATTATACACGTTACGTTAAAGAGTAACAAGAGAAGCCTATTGAGTAACTCATAAGTAAAAATGTCTGTGTTGGATATTGAATTTAACCTGTGGTGTGACCCAAAAAAGAAGAAAATTGAAGCCTTATTTGTTGGCTCAATTCCCTTTTCTATTTTCATCTTTCCCGAACTTAGGTACTGGAAAACACAAGCATCAATATTTGGTCGGAAAATCATGCTGGCAATTACTTGCTCTGCCTCTCCTGCGTTTCCTTTTTTAGCTGGCAAGTCTGTACACCACTTTATTATTACGTCGCATCTCCGGCACCCCATAACTCGTCATTCCCCTGAAAAATTCATTCCTAATTCGCTCAATAAGTCACCCTTTTTTTTTAAGTGCATCTGTATCGCAGACGCACTTAAAAAAAATGCAAATACATAATTTGTCAGGATAGACATCAAGCATATTAATCTGCTTGAAAATCTCAAAGACTGCTTCGTAATAATGGTTGTGAGCACAAGCAGGCATCGTAATATTCCAAGACAAGAAACTTGTGTGTCTCATCATCGTTCCGAGTTTTGTCATAAATTCCAATACCAAGGTTGAAGGGTACTGTTTGTAGAAGACTGCAATCAAAACCGATGACAAGGCTAGGAGATCGGGATTAGACCATTTTTGGCATACGAGGTTTATACGAGAGAGCGTGATACAAATCCATTGTTCTGATAGCCTAACTTTTACAATCAAACAATGAAGCTTTTTTAGCTCTAAGGCCGCTCATGACATAAGATCGAGCCGTTGAAAACATTCACTCATTTGGTTTTATCGCAGTAAAAATATTGATGTTGAAGGGCATTTGGTTTAGAAACTAGAAATCAAGGCATTCCAAGAAACTAACACTTCTTCCATATATTTCATGTAAATAAGAATAACCACCTTCTAAGTTATCACATTTACCATTTAAATCGACCAATGTGCTACCCGGCGGTAACATCAAGTCCAAAACCAATTACTTTTGCTTGTATCAACTCTCCATAAAATGAGATCGCCTTACGGATACAGTTAGTATGAACCTTCGAAAACTTTTATAGTTCTTTTTCTAGTCCATCTCTTTTTTCCACTGCACGAATGATGATATTATGTGTTACAACATCAGAACAAGGAACTTCCCGAACAATTTTCTCCGCCAAGCATATGCCCGCATATAATTTACTCCAGTGCCGGCCCTAGGTTTTTTGTGCCTTAGGCAAAAATTTTAAAGAGGCCTCTTCAAAAGTTGAAAACATCAATTATATTTTATATTTTATTAGAGTTAATAAATTAAAATAGTCAAAAATTGAAAAATTACAAAGCAAAAATTAAAAACTTAGATTACATGAAAAATATTAGAAATTTGTTTTTTTTTTCTAAAGTGTTTATAAGAAAATTTTAGTAAAAAAGAGAATTTTTCTAAAGTGTTCCAACTTCTAAAAAAAGTCATTTATTTATATTTATAAATAAATCAATCATATATTTATCAAAAATTTTATTTGAAGTATACTATTTAGACCGTTTCATCATTTTTTTTAAAGGAAGGAATCATTATTTTCTTGTGAAAAGAGGGGTTTGATATTAAAAAATATGATTTGATATTTAAAAATATTTGAAGAGTGTTTTTTTTTTTTTTAAAATGAAAGATTGCTCCACTTGTATAGCTAATTCATGCGTGACATTTTGATTTCACGTATGATATCTCAAGGAGTTTCAATGCATTCTCAGAGGATTTATTAACTAGCTTAATTTTTTTAAAAAAATTAATCTACTATTGCCCAAAAAGTAGCTATTATTATTTCAACTTTAAAGAAGTGGGGTCTTAATCAATTTCTAAAAATATGAGGGGCTAAAGCACTTGCTTAAGTTTGCTAGAGGTTAAGCCAATACTGATTAATATATGCGTCCACAAAGTTCAACACCACGACTTCATGAGCAATATACTAGTTATTATTTTGATACTTTTGTGTGCTTCTTTAGCAGAGCCTAAGAGAGAAAAACCTCTGATTTTTTAGTAAATATTTGAAACCATATTTAAAAAATATCTTAAATGGGTTAAAATCATTTTAAAACTTTTTAATGAGTAATAAAAAAGTTATAATAAAGTTAGTGATGTCTTATTAAAACTATGGTAAGTATAAATTTGAAATTCTATTCTAAAAGTGTGTTTTTAAGTCATATTTTGTGGTTACTGGAAGCTCTTCTAGAGAGCCATAATACCTCTGTTAGATCATTCAAACATTTCTACAACTGGCTTTTAACTTAAAAAGTCAAAAAGCAATTTTTAAAAAGCTCTCGCAAACTTATATGAATGTGCTTCCCATCCCCATGTTCAAGACGTTTTGGCAAGGATGGTTTGGTTAGAGTTCAGAGGCAAAAACTAATGTCAATTTTGTTTTCCATTTTAAAAGAGCTTACATTTTTGTAAATAGATGGAGGAAGATGATAATTAATATTAGGGAAGTTTAAAACAATGCAACGAGGTTAAATGGTGGAGTCAGCTTTTGTTCAGTGGGAACTATGAAAAAAAAAATAAAGAGAATTTTATTAAATGGATATATAGTTATATTTTGATTATTGAGTGGAAGCATAGTTTTAATTTTTGTTATAAAATAGAGGCATAATATTATTTTTCTATTATTCAAGAGGGACAAGATTATAATTCTTTTGTATTTTTTTAAAAAATTCTACTAACAATTTGAATTTCAAAAAATGTGCCCCCACTCAAGATAACATTGTTCCCTCCAATCTATTGACTAGATTTTTACGTACTAAAAAAGCCCTAAATTAAACCATTTACTCTAGTTTATTAACAAAAAAAGAAAAATATAATGAAAATAATGAGATTTATAATTACATTACACCAGCTAACAAAACCCAAAAATAGAAAAGGAAGGACAACAATGGAATGTAATTTTAACTAATCGGTTGTATTTTAAAATTTTGATGGAGGGATCAACCAAATCTATAACACCCATAGATTTAATTAAGTATGATTAGTGCAAAATGGTGAATTAGTGGGCCTTGATGTAAATTGAACTTGATTTAAATTATTTTATGAAATCTTTCACTTAATTTCATCTTTTATTATTTTAATGGTTATTTTGAATTTTTAAAACAAAACAGTTTGCTAAATGCCAAGCAAGTCCCTCCTTGCTTAAAACTTAGATAACTTAAAGTTTGTTCAAGAAAACCATGTACAGCCCATGGTTTTCTCCAAAACTAGCTGCTCTCCCTCTATCTAGGTTATTCGCTTATCAATTCAAGGCATGTAATCCTTAACTGTTTTTCTTTTGAATTGGATTGTGATTGTATCTATTACTGCCGGTACTATGTGTGTGCACAAATGTGAGTCTAGTGTGGCTGGCTCGTAGTTATTAGTCTTTATTATTTTATTATTATATTTGCTTTAATTTAGAGGTAATTATTTAAGAGTTTTAAATTTACCAACGTTTTTATAAATAACACTATTAATTAATTGGTGAATTTAATTAAAATTTGGTTAAATTAATTTAATTAATCCGTCACATCACCACCTGAATTGGGGTATGTGACAGAATGGTATCAGATCCCTAGGTTTTGAACCTTGAGAGTTGTACACACATAGGTACAACGATAAAAAACCACTGACAGTCCAATTTTGTTTTCAGAACTAAGAGAATGGCACTTAGGAGTCGTGCGGCTATTGCTGATGCTAACCACGCAAACGATGAAGGCATGATGGGAGCTATGTTTGCTGCTTTTTGGCAGATGGCAGTGAGGGCTAGGCTTGAGGATTCCAAGGCAAGTCATTGACATGAGTATTTCAGGGAGTTTCAACATGCATCTATCTTGACTTTTTATGAAAATAAGGACTCACAGGCAGCTGAGTATTGGTTGGACTTGGTGGTGAAACATTTGGATACCCTTGGACTATTAGTAGAGTATCGGGTGGAAGCAAGCCAAGCGTATGGAAAATAGTAGGAACATCAATTGGGACATATTTGGATAGTTATTTTATGAGCAATATTTTCCACAAGGGTAGAGGGACCTAAAGATCACCAAATTTTAGTAGGGTGGTATGATAGTTTAGGAATACAAGGAAAAGTTTACTAAATTGGCTATATTTGCTCCATCTGTTGTTGCATCTGAGTAGGAAAAGTGCATTAAGTATCAATAAGGACTTAAAGCATCCATCCGACGACAACTAGCTGCTTTGCGACTCTAGAATTATGGTGAGTTAGTGTTATCAATCTTGTCAGTGGAAAACGACAAGGTTACCTTCAATGAGAACCCAACGAGGACTTCCAGAGGACCTCAAAGGAGCAATAGGAGCGGTAATAACAACCGTCAAGCTTAAGGGAGAGATCAGCATGGTAACGCTAACAGTGGGAGTAGCAGTTCATCAGGTGGCAAACGAACCAACCTTTACAACTTCCATTGTCACTATAGCCAACAACTGGGACACATCAAGAGGAATTGGCCAATAAGGAATGCTCGGCAAGGATCTCAGACTGGGTAAGGTGCAAGCGGTCAACTCCAGCAACTCCCTCCACTGCACTTGTGGCGTCCGGCCTGGACATACTCCCTCAAGCCTCCATAGGACCTATCTTGCGGGGCCCCCGGACTTATGGCTCTTATTGGTAGACCATCCCTGTGCTGCCCACTCATCCATACAATCCCCTCTGGGGCCATCTGGCTCTTCAGGGATTTCTTTCACGTCCCTCGGGTTCGAACCTCAAACCTCCCTTAAGAGGTTCTTATTTCCTTCTCAAGTACCAATTGAGCTATCCCTGAGGGGCCAGAGGGCCCTAGAGGGGACAGTATAGATGAGTGGGCGGCACGGAGATAGTCTACCAATAAGAGCCATAAATCTGGAGGCCCCGCAAGGTGGGTCCTATGGAGGCTTGAGAGAGTACGCCCGGGCCAGACGCCACACCAGAAGGGACAGTACAGATGAATGGGCGGCATGGGGATGGTCTACCAATAAGAGCCATAAGTTCGAGAGCCCAGCAAGGTGGGTCCTATAGAGGCTTAAGGGAGTACGCCTGGGCTAGACGTCACAATAGTATCACCAGTTTACTCCTCAGCAAATGCATTATCTAGTGTTGGGTTATTAGCTGCAAAACTTTCAGAGGAATGCCCTGGAGTATAGAGCACCCAGTAATGCAAGTGTATAGTCTCCTTCACTACAATAGTATCGACGGACAAATCCTGGACCTAGCAATGCTAACAAGGGAAAAGGAAAGCCTCCAACTTAAATCCATACCATGACCACAAGGAGTTAAGAACCACATACCAGAAACGCTGTAGTTGATGGTATGGTCACGGTTTCCCAATCTCTAGCTCATGTATTATTTGATACTAGTGCCACTCATTTTCTCATTTCTAGTACATTTATACATGCCAAAATTAACTCCTAAATCGATTACATAGCAAAAATTAAAAAACACCGATTACATTAAAAATATTAGAAATTTGTTTTCTTTTTCTAAAGTGTAATTAGATATAAGTCAATATTAATTTATAAGAAAATATTAATAAAAAAAAAGAATTTTCTTAAAATTTTCCAACGTCTAAAAAAAGTCATTTATTTATACTTTTTAGACTCTTTCATCATTTTTTTGAAGGGAGGAATCATTATTTTTTTGTGAAAAGAGGGGTTTGATATATAAAAAAAATGATTTGATATTTAAAAATATTTGAAGAGTGTTGTTTAAAAAAAAAAAATTAAGGAGTGCTCCACTTTTATTAGCTAATTTATGCATGACATTTTGATTTCACGTATGATATCTCAAAAATGAGTTTCAATGCACTCTCAGAGGATTTACTAGTTATCTTAATTTTTTTAAAAAAAATTAATTTACTAATGCCTAAAAAGTAGCTATTATTATTTGAAGTCTAAACAAGTGGAGTCTTAATCAATATCTAAAATATGAGGGCTTAAGCAGTTGCTTAAGTTTTTTAGAGGTTGAGCCAATACTGATTAATATATATGTCTACAAAGTTCAACACCACCACTTCATGAACAGTATACTAATTATTATTATGAGACTTTTGTGTGCTTCTTTTGCATAGCTTTTTCTTATATTTCTAATTAGTATATAAAGAGAGAAAAACATGTGATTTTTCAGTAAATTTTTAGAACCATATTTAAAAAAAAAATTAAATAGGTCAAAATCGTTTTAAAACTTTTTAATGAGTAATAAAAATGTTATAATGAAGTTTATAATATCTTATTGAAACTATGGAATGTATAAGTTTCAAATTCTATTCTAAAAGTGTGTTTTTAAGTCAGATTTTGTGGTTATTGGAAGCTCTTCTAGAGAGCCGTAGCACCTTTGTTAGATCATCCAAACATTTTTACAAATAGCTTTTAACTAAAAAAGTCAAAAAGCAACTTTTAAAATACTCTCTCAAACTTATATGAATGTGTTCCCCATCCCCATGTTCAAGATCTTTGGGCTAGGATGGTTAGGTTATAGGTTATAGGCAAAAACTAATGTCAATTTTGTTTTCCATTTTAAAAGAGCTTATATTTTTGTAAATAAAAGGAGGAAGATGATAATTAATATTACAGAAGGTTAAAACAATACAACTAGGTTAAATGGTGGAGTCAGCTTTTGTTCAGTGGGAACGTTGTAAAAAAAATAAAGAGAATTTTAATAAATGGATATATAGTTATATTTTTTATTATTGAGTGGAGGCATAGTTATAATTTTTGTTATAAAATAAAGGCACAATATTATTTTCTATTATTCTGGAGGGACAAGATTATAATTTTTGCTGTATTTTTTTAAAAAAATTCCACTAACAATTTGAATTTTAAAAAATGTGCCCCCACTCAAATATAACATCCCTCCACTCTATTGACTAGGTTTTTACTTACTTAAAAAAAGCCCTAAATTAAACCATTTACTCTAGTTTATTAGCAAAAAAAGAAAAATATAATGAAAATGCTGAGATTCATAATTACGTTACAATGGCTAACAAAACTAAAAAATAGAAAAGGAAGGACAACGATGGAATGTACTTTTAACTAATCTGTTGTACAATAAAATTTTGATAGAGGGATCAACCAAATCTCTTCTTTTTTTAATAAAAGTATTCATCTTAATTTGGATAAATTAATCTTGTAAATAGGTCTCAAAGGACTTTTTCAAATACCAAAGTTTCAACTACTACAATGTAAAACACTTAATTGTTATGGTATAAAGCTCTCATATATTACAATATTGACGTTCCGTCTTAGTTCCCGAACACTCTTAAATTTACTGTTCATGTTCAATCAAACCAATATTAGAGATTGGCAAAGAAATATGGAATTAGGTATTATATTGGGCATTTGGTTTCACACCTCTGCCTTTTAGTAAAGACTACTAATAAATTAAAGACTACTAAGAAATATGGAATTAAGCACATTCTTTGAAAATTTCTCATGCCATATGTAGCATTTCACAACGTTAGCATTTATAACAAAACTAATATGTCCTAATCGATTGGATATGATCTTATCATTTCAAAATATTTTTAAGTACAAAATGTTGTCTATATATACAAACAAAAAAAAAACTTAGATGTGCTTCTCCTAATTAATTGTCCTTCCTAATTAATACAGAGGCTGTGGGTACATCATGATTCAATTCATGTTTAAATCCATAATTTCATTCTCATTTGGAAAAATAACAAATTTAATATTTATTTTATGTACTGATTCCGAACAAAATCCCTTCTTTAGAATCTCAAATAACTAATATAACATTATATCAACTAAACTTTTTAATTACTCACATATCAACCTAACTTTGTAACAAAAATCACAATCATCACGTATTAAAAAATATTACCAACAAAAAAATCACAATCATGATCACATCATCATCGCAGTCATCACAAATATAAAAAATTATAAACACAAACCACACCAATTAAAATTACTCAAACTTTTTAACTTAAAATAACAACACAAATTATTAAAAATAAATAAACATATTCAAAAATTAATTACACCAATCCACTCAAATTACCCAATCATCATCACAACCATCATCATCAACAACAACATCAACATCACCATTTTTTTCATTTCAAGCAATATTTTTTTCAAAAAAAAAGGTACACAAAACATAAACTTACCAAAACCCACCACTAAAATGGGGTGATTACTATAAAGCAAAGTTCACACATCACTTTTTTTTAATTTTGAACAATTTTTTTTAAAAAAATAATATACAAAAAACATAAACTTACCGAAAACTACTATTAAAATGGGGTGATTACTACGAAGCACAGTTCACACAGGGACAACAGCGGTGGCAGACAGTGGTGCAGTGGGGAGGAGCGGCGGGTTCTATGTGACGAGAGATGGAAGTTTTTTTTTTAGGTTCAAAATTTAAGAGGGGAAGCGAGGGATGGGTCTTTAAACTTTTTGGGTAAATTAAGGGCCTCAAAAGGGAGGTTTTGGGTGTTGGGTGGTCGGTGTCAGTGGGAGCGAAGACGGAGAGAAATGGGGAAGAAGAGGTCAACAACGCTGACATATAATTCAGACTTTTAGGGACAACATTTTATAATAGTTGTCGCTATTAGGGACAACTATGCTGTTTCTCTTGTAAAGAGAGTGAAACCCTAAAGACTTTTAGTGACGACATTCTAAAAACTTTAAGTGACGATATTTAGTTCTTTTGAAACTATATTTTGCCATTTAATATTGGCTCCAAAATTCCTTAAAATTGTCGTCAATAAAAGATTTTTTTAATAATTTAAAAAAATTCATTTATCTCGTGAATGTTTCAAGGAAATTTTCTAAAACCCTATCGTTGCTAAAAGTCTTATTTATGGCACTACTACAAAATTCTGATGGCACCATAATTTTCCTGACTTATGGCAACGATATTTTTATAGCTAAAAGCTTACCACATCATCATTTTTGTCAAGATGTGGTAGCTTAATCTCGAAAACTTTTAGCGACATGTCGTTGCAAAAAACATGTCGTCACTAAAGTACAAAATTCTTGTAGTGCAAGCCAAAAGGAACAAGGGGAAAAATGTAGGAAATGATCAATAGCTGACTAGGGGAAATCAAAATCAGTGGTAGGGAGAAGGATCCAAAGTAGCGGGAATAGCCACAGTGGCGATGCTTCTTTCGGAGGTGATTGTTACTCACTATCTGATATTATTACTCACCATATTGCTGCAACATTTACATATTGCGTTTTCATCATTTTTTAGTGACATAGCATATAAAAGTTGAGATTTTTTTTCTTTCAAAAATATACGACTGGTAAATTTGTATTAAATCATTAAAAGAATAAGTTTATGATTAATAGTTGAAAAGTGAACAAGTCCAATTCAAGTGTTAAAATTTGCCATGTGAAAATGAGTAGTAGAAGTAGCAGAATTTATCATATTTTTGTCGTTTTGTGTTAAATTTAGCATTTGTATTGTGGATGGTAGTTTTTTAAAAAATAAAATAAAACATTGAAGGTTTCAGGCATGAAGAAATATAACAACCAAATAACATGGCAGTGTTGATGTTACTGAGTTGTTTAAGACTGAAGATCTAAAATGAAGTACAAATATAATGTGAAAGTGTTGATTGGTTCACCAGTTATTTTGAACATATTGTTACAATATTTTCTCTTGTAAAATTTGATTTATTATAATATTTTTGGATTTGAATGAATAATATTTATTTTTTAAGTAGGAACATGCAACGAGCAAAAGTCGTTGCTTTGTTACGATGTATGACTTCTTTGGGCCAAACTCAATCATTTATGCCTTTCAAAGGGTGTTTTTTCATTTCATGATTTCTGTTTTTGCGGTATATTTCCTTGGGAATTTTGAGTGCCAATTGTGTTTGCATTTCCGTATTCCTTATCTCAATTAGTTTCAATTTCTCATTCGTGTTAAAATTTTCCTTTGTTAAAAGATTTCGTATTTTTTTTATTTTTGATTATTTTTAGCTAGTGTTTACTAGTTTCTCATGTAGGTGATGTCCTATAAATATGAACACCCTTTTGTATGGGCGATTGGTTGAAGTTTAGTAAAATTCAGAGTATTTTCTCATTTCTCCAATTTTTGGTATTTTGTATAAATTTTGAATTTTTTTTGCCAATTTCTAGTATCTTGTGTGAATTAAAGGATTGTAATTGGACAAAGATTGTTAAATTTGTGATTAGAAAACAAATTTAGTTTTTACAAAGAAACATTTTTTTTTTCATTTTAATGCAATAAGTTTTACAATTTGCAGTGTTGAAGTGCTTAACATCGCCATGATTAATTGTGAACTTTGACATACTGGTCAAATCTATGCAATTATAGATATTGTGGATATAAGTATGACGAATTGAGCAGGTCACTACTGAGCTACCGATGGTACTGGTGATGATTCATAACTGAACCTTGCGACCTTTGGGCTCACGTTGATCATGTAGGAAGGTCATGCAGCAAGACGTCAAAGAAAGCTCATGAAAGGCACGATCTAGGGTGATCATGTAGTGTTGGCTAGGCCACACCTGATGGTACTAGTAACTCCAGAAGATTGCAGTACCAAAGCAAGTCTCTACTCGGATAGTTTTCGTTTCCTCCTATATTGTCAAATGAAGTAGTATCTTATATCTTTATATAAAAGGGGCAATGGACATTTTGCCCATAGTCCTGACGCGTGAAAGGGGGAATGAAACGCTCTCCCACACGATATTTTCTTTTTGTGTGTTTTGGGGAACAGTTTTGTTCCCCGTCTCTTTTCTTTTTTTGTGTTTTTAGTTGTTCTTTTCTTTTCTTTTTTCCTTTTTCATCCTCATTTTTTCTTCTCACACCCTTTTTTTTTGTTTTTCTCTTGTTAATTTTTTATTTTCTTTCCTTTTTTCATCCTCTTTTTTTTATTTCTTTTTTCTCCCCTTTCTTCTTTCTGTTGGATATGTATGTCCTAATGAGTAAAAATGTAATATTTTTTGGGAGATATTTTTATCAATAAAGAATTTATTCATTATTTATATACCAAATCTTGTCTTCTTTATGTTCATATTTGTTGAATGTATGTTAAGCAAATAAAAGTCTGAGACTGTCGATCTAAATCTTTAAAAATTTGACATATGATGGACAAATTATGCAAAAAACATGATTCTTAAAGTGACGGTTTAAATCATAAGATCCGCAATCGAGAGAATAAAGTTAGGTGCTTTATTCATGTAAAGATTGTTATGTTGTCTACATCCCTAACGGAAGATGGTTTGTTTTGGCCATCGAAGGTGTAACGCCCCCCTTTACAGACGTCACAGATGTCGTTACACTCATTTCGTAATACTTTTATTAATAAGATAAACTATTTAATTAAAAGGTAATTTGAAAATATAATCCATGACCCATGCGTTTTTTTTTTATATAAATATATATATAAATATACATAAATATATTACTCATTTATAAACACTCTTTAAATAGTTTATCTCACCAAATAATAAATTCATAAAAACACATGGTCAAAATTTCTTACACAATTCGGCATGCCGAACTTGTGACTTCGGCAAGCCAAACTCGACCGGCAGGCCGAAGGTCATCCATCGGCAAGCTGCCCGAGGCTTTGCAAAATGGGGTTTTAAAATCAATAAATTCGACAGACCGATACATGGCAACTGGCAGGCCGATTAAACTCTTCGGTAGTCTAACCAGTAATGGTCGGCAGGCCGAACTGTTATAAAAAATTTCGTTTAAAAACCAGTTTAAAATTTCAAAGGCGGAAGGCATATGATAAAACTATAAGGTTAAAATATCATAGTTTAAATTTTAAAAGTCCGTCAAATAAACATATTCAAAGTTACAAAACATAATTCAAATCCTTAAAATTCAAGTAATAAACATACTCGGAATTGTAAAACATGGTTTATTTCATTAAAATCTCTTTCTTTGGTGTTCTTCCGTTTGCAATTCATCTTGGTTAGCTCACACGCCCGTCTTGGTCCTCCACCTATTCCATGATTCTCTTACATTTATCTGCAACATGATATAAACTTGAATAAGCTAATGCTTAGTAAGTACATTTGTAAATCTCACAACTTAAAACATTTTATGAACATCATCATCATCATCATTATCATCATAATAATAGTGCACTAAGCACATTTTCATAGGGAACATATCTTGCATTACATTGATCATATTAAAACTTTATTCATTTTATCTTAAGGGCCCAAGTGTTGCACCATAACATCATCATTATAGGCACGCTGTCATGAGAGGAGAGGGGTAGTTAATCCCAAACCAAACATGATATCTTAACATTTCATCATATCATAACTTAACATAACATTGGGGTGTGCAACACTTATTTAGGTAATACATATATATATATACATATACTTTAATGCTTTGAAAAACATTATCATCAAAACATGCATAAACTTTCATGCCTTCAAAAACTTCAAAATAATACTTCATGAAAACTCATCATGAGAAATCATCATAAACCATCATGAACATAGATTTCAAACTTTTCATAAAACTCATACTTTCATAAAATTCATCATGTTGCAGGTGAGAATGTACCTACCTCAATAAGCTTACTTAACCTTATCTTGTAGGTGACGACGCCGCGGTCTCGATGTACTCACTTCTCATTATGTTCATGTCATACGTTCATAAAATGGCAATTAACATTTATTTTCAATGAATTAATCACCACAACTTAACATCCATTTCATATAACATCACATACACATTTATTTCTTAAAACATACATTTAAAACATATTTCATTAACTTTAAAACATTTAAATAAAACTATCAACACAATTATATTTCTGACCTTCATGAATTCATTGAAACGCCCCCCCCTTCCAGACGTCACAGATGTCATTACATTCGTTCGTTAAAACATTAATTGTAGCAAACTATTGTAATTAATAACGTGCATTTGAATTCATAGCTTGGAAAAGCATTCCCAGGATCTTTACATACTTTTTTTTTTATATAGAAATATACAAATACTACTTATAAGAAATTATAAATTTACTTAATTAAAACAATTCGCTTTTCCCATAGACATTGTATACATAGTTTGCTAATATTATTTAAAATTAAATGGACTTTGAAAAACAAAAGATAAAATTTCTTTGAATATGTCTCGGCCGGCAGGCCGAACTTTCGACTTCGGCAGGCCGAAGGTCTCCCATCGGCAGGCCGTTCGAGGCCTTGCAAAATGGGGTTTTCAAAATCCACAAGATCGACAGGCCGATGCTTGGCAACCGGCAGGCCGATTGGAAATCTTCGGCAGTCCGACCAGTATGGTCGGCAGGCCGAACCTTTAAAAAAAAATTTTGATAACAAGTTTAAAACTTCAAATGCGGAAGAAAATTAATAAAATACTTTAAACAAACATTCACAAAATTTATAAAATTATACTTAAATTATAAAACATATCCTTAAAGTTATAAACATACTAAAATTTAAAATCATAACTTATTCCTTCAAAAATTCTTTCCTTGGCGTTCTTTCATTTGCAACCATCTTTCTTAGCTCACACGCCTATCATTGTGTCATTCGCCTACTCCATAACTTTCTTACCCTTATCTGCAACATGATGAAAAACTTAAATAAGCTTATGCTTAGTAAGTACATGGTAATTCTCACAATTTAAAAC
>CAMOHE010052175.1:0-25286 GCA_946598075.1 Artocarpus hirsutus
ACAGGATAACGCATATAAGAGGATATCTCTACTCCTAAAGAGGAGCTATGGATTCCATATCTATGAATAACAGGTCTACGTCATCAAGAGTCATGCCTCCAACGTACCGGCATACATACCACTATTAAGATGTTGGTGTCACCCTTTGGCACATCAAAAGACACAAGTCAAGACAACGGGCCCACTATTCATCTCAGGATTTAGATGGAATACAAATGATTGTCTAAAGTGAATCGATTTGTCAAGATAGAATTATTAATCCAAATCAATTCACTTTATGTCCCGATCCAACACATCGTCACCTATGACAACGTGCCAATGTTTCTATTCACGGAGTCTACCTCCGATGGTCAAGACAAACCATCTCCCAATAGGGATGTAGCCAACATAACAATCTTTACATGAATAAAGCGCCCAACTTTATTCCCTCGATTGCGGATCTTATGATTTAGACCGTCACCTTAAGAATCGTGTCTTCTGCATAATCTGTCCATCATATGCCCAATTCTTAAAGGTTTAGACCGACAGTCTCAGACTATTGTTTGCTTATCATACATTCAACAAATATGAACATAAAGAGGATAAGATTTGGTATATGAATAATAAATGAATTCTTTATTGATAAAAATGTCTTCAAAAACTCATTACATTTTTACTCCTTAGGGCATACATGTCTAACACAGGCCCTTGACAAGGAGGTGACAATTGGACTTCTGAAGCTTCTGCTACATTATTGGGAGGGTTACAACTAGCTTTGAAGCTGTTGTGTTGTGAGATGCTATCATCCGTCAACTTGGCATGTCCTTGGGAAATGAGCTCAGTTGTAAGACTTCGTAGTTCTGCAATCTCCATTTGCATCTTCGACATTTAGGAATTCAATGTTCTGGTTTTCCTAGTGTCCTCGTCAAAATGTAATCATTACCGACCGATTGGAAGCTCCCTTGACTTTGTTGCATTGTGTATTCATCCTGTACAACAACAACACAACCATGTTATTCAAGCAATCCTTCATCCACCCGTAGTAAAATACAAATTAATTGTTCGTGTTTAGTAGACTTGCAATCAAGTTGGAAATCTCTGCTACTTTTGGATTTTTAAATTGACCATCGAGACCTTGACGTGATTTTACCCACAACTCCTCCCGTGTTGGTTGCACGCCTGTCTTTGCAAACTGTGTTACGCTATGTTAGTAACATAGTAATGAAGCAATAATTGATATATGTAATTTGAGTTAAATAGTAACGTACCAAGGATTGCTCGAGCTCTCTATATCCCACTCGGCCAACCATAGAGCGGTATTCATTTTCTACTCTTATTTTTCTTGCATTTGATGATAGCAGTTGGAAATCGCTGGAACGTCAATACCTCACAAAAGCTTCACAATCGTCATCGTTTATGGAGGGGTAGTAGTGTACTACCGTAGGAGGCCATTTATATACATATACATCCTCCTCTGGAATGGAAAGGTATGGCTATATGAAGGTAACGTAGAGGTCAGATCTGAACGGCTTTGCTAATTCATCGCAAACCTTTAAAGCCCTTTTCTTATACCAATCCTCAACTGTGAAAGCTTTGTATATCTCTCTCCAAATCACATCGTTTACTTTATCTAAATCCTTAGACCTCTAATCTTCTGTCCATATTGGAACGTGCTCTCGACTGAGGACTTTGATCCAACTGCTTAATTCATGGCCGGGTGTGCCTTCCGGTTGGCCTTTTGAATCAAAAGTCACTTCAATTCTTAAACTTTTCTTTCTCATCTGATGAATTTTTTTCATTAATGTAGGCCTTTGCTTAAAGTCTACTTTTGGATCAAATTCGGTTCACCTTCATGGCTTACTGCATTGGTTTCTCTTGCTATATTGCGATGCAGATGGAGTGCAATCTTTGTGCTCCTCCTTGTACTGGTCACTATCGATCTCGCGAGACATTGTACCTATGCAAAGTATTCAAAAACTAACACATGCATACTAAAATTAATCACAAACTACACATATTCACATCTTCACTTACTAATATCCACTTCATTCATTTTTACACAATTTTACATATTCATATACTATCACGTATTATACATATTAGAGAGATAGGTTACAATTTCAATTACATATATAATTTCACAAATTGCACATATTCACATAATTTTCCATGTTAGACATATTGATATATTCACTACAAATTGCACAATTACTTTCCATCTTCATATATTCACAATTTCATATATAGACATAATTTCACGTAATCAAATCTTCACATATTCACAATTGCATAATTTCAATGGCACAATTTCACATATTCATATAATTTCACTTATTACACATATTTAGAAGTTTATAATTTCAATTACATATATAATTTCATAAATTGTACATATTCACATAATTTCACATGTTACACATATTTACGTATACATAACCTCACATATTACAAATATTCATAAATTACACAATTTCACATATTACACATATTGACATATTCACTACAAATTGCATAATTACTTTTCATCTTCACATATTCACAATTTCATATATTGACATAATTTCACATAACCAAATATTGACATATTCACAATTATGAACATTTGTAATTGATTAGGTGGGTGGGGGGAGGACGAGCGGGGGTGGGGGCGAGGGGGCAAGGGGGGTGGGGGGAGGGGGCTGGGTGGGGATGGGGGGGCTGGGGGCTAGGGCATGGGGGGGAAGGGGGTGGGGGGGCAAGGGGCAGGTGGGGTTGGGGAGGGGGTGCTGGGGCAGATGGGGTTGGAGAGGTGGTGGGGTGGCTGGGGGTGAGGGGGAGGGGGGCGGGTGGGCCTGGGGGGTGGGGGGGTAGGAGGGTTGGGGGCAGGTAGGGCGAGGGCATGGGGGGGAGGGGGTGGTGGGGCTGGGGGGCGGGTGGGGGGGCTGGGGGTGGGGTAGGGTTGGAGGGGCAGGTGGGGCGAGAGCATGGGGGGGAGGGGGTGGTGGGGCTGGGGGCAGGTAGGGAAAGGGCATGGGGGCGGCGGGCGGGTGGGGTGGGGGGGGTGGGGTTGTGGGGGCGGGTAGGGCGAGAGCATGGGGGGGAGGGTGTGGGGGGGGCTGGGGGCGAAGGGGTGGGAGCAGGTGGGGCGAGGGCATGGGGGGGTGGGGTAGTGGGGGTGGGTGGGGGTGAGGGGGAGGAGGAGAGAGAGAGAGAGGGGGAGGGGGAAGGGGTAGGGGCGAGGGGGGTGGGTGGGTGGTGGGGCTAGGGGCTGGTGGGGCCAAGGGTGAAAAGGAGAGAGAAAGAGGGAGGGGGAAGAGGAGAAAGAGAGAGGGAGGGAGGCGGAGGAGGAGAGAGAGGGAGGGAGAACTTGCCAGCGTAAGTGTGGGCGACGGCGGGGCCGTGGAGTTGGTGGTGGTGGAGGGAGGCCAGATTTTAGAGAGAGAAATTAAGAAGAATTTTAGAGAGAGAGAAAGAGGGATTTGAGAGAGAGAGTGAGGAATGGGTGCACATATAATGGATGTGGGTGGCACGGATTTCAAAAATTTGAGGGAGAATTGAGCTATATTGGACAATCTACCACGACGATTTCTACTAGAAACCGTCGTGGTAGAGGCATCTTCCATGACGGTCTCTGGCAGAAACCATCGTGAAAGACCATCTTCCATGACGGTTTCTGCCAAAAACCGTCATGGAAGACCTCTTCCATGACGGCTTTTGCACCAACCATCTTGAAAAAATTGTCTAAAAACTTTCTTACACACATTATATTCTTTGCTGCCCAGGGTGCCCAGCTGTGTGTTAAGCATCCAATGGCCCGAAATGTATACTTTATCTCCGTTTTCACTAGAAATTTAACTACAGATCAATATACAAAAATTAAGAGAGTTTTTTGAAAATTACAGTAAATTGTCAAAAAATGTTACAAGTAAATTGACATATATACAAATTATTTATGCTCATCTTTTTAGCTTTTTTTTATTGGTTCATCAATACATATCCATTCCACATCTACACGAAGCAAGTGCGAAACATCATCTTCAAAATTATCTATCTCTTAAACTAGTGGCAATCCCTTTGTGAATGAAGGGATGTCCACGCAATCTTCATCAGCTTCTTCACCATCGATAACTATTCTTGGCTTTGTCGGGACAACTAAAGACAACTCCATGTCTTGGTAATCTATAGTATAAAAAAATTGGATTGCTTGTGATGCCATAATGAAGGGATCATTCTTGTATCCCAATCTTCTAAAGTTAACCATCGTGATGCCGTCATCGTCATTCTTAACATAGTTATTGTCGGTCCACTTGCACTTAAAAAGTGCTATGTGTAAGCTCCTATAATCAAGTCCCCAAATATCTTCAATTAACCCAAAGTAGTTCATGGTCGTATATACTGGATTCTTGTCCTTGGCGGAGGCAATATGCAAGCCTCTGCACGGAGAGTCACACCGCTATTTTGCACCGGATGCTTCTCATCCCTTTCACGAGTGTAGAAAGTGTAATCATTTATGGAATATGACGTGTACCTTGTAACTACCGATGACAGACCTCTAGCTAGGTTCTTCAACTCCTGGGACATGCCTCCATCTTGTGATATGGACCACTTGCCATAGATGTGTGCTCTAATCCATAATCGAAAGGTTCAGTTGTGTTCATCTTGCAACCACTTCTCATTTCTTGCTCTTTTTGGGTATGTTTTTTTTAATTCATTCATGTGCACCTCAATGAAAGGCTCCACTTCATTAGCATTGTGCAAGACATAAAGAAAAGCTTGCTCCCACTCCCCTTAACTTACTGATGAAGGATTTCCCGTAGATAATCCCCTGGCCTCAATGTTTATAGTCTTTGGCACCCCATTTGTGTCCACATTAGATAGGTACTCGGAGCAAAATTCAATTGATTCCTCAGCTATGTAACTTTCTACAATACATCCCTCCGGCCTATTTTTATTCTTTACATAGCCCTTCAAAACCTTCATATATCTTGCAAATGGGTACATCCATCTCAAATACACTGGTCCGCATAACTTAACTTCACGTACTAAATGCACCGTTAAATGAATCATTATGTCAAAAAATGCCGATGGAAAATACTTTTCAAGCATGCATAAGTTTGCACCAACTCCAATTGTAGTGAATCTAGCACAAGTGGATCAATGACCTTCGTGCATATTGAATGGAAGAATGAGCACAACTTAGAAATTGCAAATCTCACATCCTTTGTTAGAATTCCCCGCAAAGCAAGTGGTAGTAATTGCTGCATCAACACATGACAATCATGTGTTTTCATGCCAATAAGTTTCAAATCCTTCTTCGACACCAACTTTTTGAAGTTTGGAGAATACCCATCCGGCACTTTTAATGAAGCAAGTCATTCATAGAGCTTTCTCTTTTCTGCTCTAAATAACGTGTGCTTTGCTGGAGGTAAGTAAGTCTGGTTCCCTCTTTTCTTAGGAAACAAATTAGGCCTAATCTCCATTTCCATGAGATCCAACGGAGCTTTTTCACCATCCTTAGTCTTTCCTGAAATTTCAAGCAATGTGCCGACTACAGATTCACAAACGTTTTTCTCAATATGCATAACATCCAAGCAATGATGAACAAAATTGTCTTCCAATAGGAAAGATCAAAGAAGATTGACCTGTTTTTGCATGGTCCATCATTTTGTGTCTCCTCCTTACCTCGCTTTCTC
Organism: Artocarpus hirsutus; assembly: GCA_946598075.1. NCBI lineage: Eukaryota > Viridiplantae > Streptophyta > Magnoliopsida > Rosales > Moraceae > Artocarpus > Artocarpus hirsutus. Next base: position 5,652 of record CAMOHE010052175.1, read on the forward strand.
TTACCAAATACGATTCTTATATCTTGTACCATTTCAAATATTTGTTCACCTGTCAAAGGGCGCGGAGGGTCTCTTTCTTTGCTGTTGCCATCAAAGGCTTTCTTTTGTTTGCAGTTGCGATGATCTCTTGGAAACCATCTTCTATGACCAAGAAAAGCAATTTTTCTTTCCATTTTTCAACCATTTATGAGACGTTTCCATCATACAAATAGGACAACCAATAAAGCTCTTCACCAAATAACCAGATAAATTGCCATATGCGGGGAAGTCGTTAATTGTCCATATCAACATCGCTCGGAGTGTAAATGTCTCTTTTCGGTAAGCATCTCTAACTTTAACTTCCTTTTCCCACAACTTTTTTAGATCATCGATTAACGATCCCAAGTATACGTCAATGTCATTGCCTGGTTGGTGAGGACCCAAAATCAATAAAGACAACATTAAAAACTTCATATTTATGCACATATTCGAAGGGAGATTATAGTTAACAAATATTACAGGTCAAGTGCTATGCCTACTACTCATGTTACCATGTGGGTTCATTCCATTTGTCGACAAAGCGAAATGTATGTTTCTTGGATTTGCACTAAAGTTAGGATGATAGGCTTCAAAAGTCTTCCATTATGATGAATCCGTCGCGTGTCTAAGCATACCATCATCCACCAGTTTTTCATGATGCCATGTCAAATTCTTGGCATGTTCTGGGTTTTCGAGTAAACGCTTTAAACGTGGTACCTGTAGAATGTACCATAACACTTTCTTTGGCACTCCATTCTTGCCATCTTATGGCTCCTTTCCTTTCTTCCACCTTGCTTGTTGATAAAACTGGAGAATAATTCTCGTCCTCATACTCACGCCTATAGAGAACACAATCATTTTCACAAGCATGAATTTTCTCATAATCCATTCCCAAAGTGCTCAAAGTCTTCTTAGCCTCATACATAGTAGTTGGTAATTTATTACCCTCTGGTGGAAGCCTTCCTAAAAATTTCAACAGCTTTGTGAAACTAGAATTTGACCAGCCACCCGACACTTTCAAATTCCATAATCCATCTAAAGTAGACAATTTAGTGAAATTGGTACACCCCTCATACACGGGTGTCTCTACACCATTCATCATTGTCTCAAATAAATCTGGATAGTGCACAAAGTGTTCTTCTAAATCATTGACCATGTCAACCATATTGTCTTCATCCTCCATATTATCCTCCACAATAGCTTGCTTTTCTTTACTTAGTAAAGTTGGATTGAAATTAGACTCGCCATGAAAATGCCACATTTGATAACTACTTATGCTTCCATTTTGAACTAAATGTCCTCTAACAATTGTAATTGGATGCAATCTATGGTTTCCACATTGAACACAAGGACATCGAATTTTATCACCATTTGCATGACTTTTGGCAAAATCCAAGAACTCTTCCACACCATTCACATACTCTTTAGACAATCAAAAATCCCACATCCATTTCCTATCCATTTTGCAATTCCTAAATCAAAATAATAAATAGAAAATATTCAATTAAAATTAATTTCACAATTTATATATATACCCACCTACATATATAAATTAATCATAAAAAAAAATCACCCATCATAAAACAAGTTACACATACTCATTATAAAACGAAGAAATCATACCCATGATCCACAATACAAACTTCATGGAATAAACAACAAAATTAACAACTATTTGTCAATTTCAAATTAATTATATATCACAATCAACAACTATTTATCAATTTCTACAAAAACTTACAATTTGGACTGAGATTAAGGAGTGCGGAGGCTGAGAGAGACGACGGCGGCTGATTTGGATGGGTCTATGTTTGTATTTATGAAGTGTGTTTCTGAAATGTGTCTGAATGCCGAGGTTGAAAAGGGGTTATTAAGTATGCTACCACAACGATTTTCTCTAAAAACCGTCATGGAATAAGAAAGATACCACGATGATTTTTCAAAAAACCATCGTGGTATCTTTACATACCATGACAGTTTTTCAAAAAACCGTCGTGACATGTTAGAGATACCACAATGGTTTTTTGAAAAACCGTCATGGTAGCTCTAGTTTTCCATGACAGTTTTTTAAAAAACCATCGTGGTATCGTTGCATCCTCCCACAATGGTCTTCGTTTTTATGGGCATAACTTGCCGTGCTTTTTTGACCTTACCACGACGGTTTTTAGGAAACGGTCGTGAAATAAAGGTCGTATAATCTATAATTTCTTATAGTGTATGAAAATAAATATAAATTTTATGTATCTTTAAATAAATGTATGGCATGAGCACACTAAGGAACGAGCACATCGAGACTGTGGTGACGTCACTTACAATTCAATTAAGGTTAAGTAAGCTATATAAGTAAGTACATTCTCACTTGCAACATGATATATTTATAAAGGTTTGAAATTCTATTCATGATGATTTCATTTAAATATTACTTACAAAAGATTTTTATGTTCAAAAAGTTATGCATGTATGATGATGACGTATTTCAAAGCATGAAAATTTAAATATGTATATATATATCACCAAAATAAGTGTTGCACACCAATGTTATGTTATGATATCTTATAATGTCATGTTTGGTTTAGGATTAGCTACCCTTCTCCTCTCATGACGGCGCACCTACAATAATGATTATGGTGCAACACTTGGGCCCTTGAGATAAAACGAATTAAGTTTTAATATGGACAATGTAATGAAAGATATGTTCCTTATGAAATTGTGCCTAGTGCACTATTATGATGATGATGATGATGATGATGATGTTCATTAAATGTTTTAAGTTGTGAGATATAAATGTATTTACTAAGCATTACCTTATTCAGTTTTATATCATGTTGTAGATAAGGGTAAGAAGATAATCAAATAGGTGGAGGGCAAGGAAAGACATGTGAGCTAAGTAAAATGGATTGAAAATGGAAGACGCTAAGAAAAGAAGTTTTAAAACTTATAAACTATGTTATATTTTTATTTTTTTTCTTTTTGAGTATGTTTGACTTCTGTACGTTAAGGTATTGGAACTTGTTTAATAGTAATTTTTGATTTTTGATAGTTGGTCGGCCTGCCGACCATAATTGGTCAGACTGCTGAAGAAATTAATCGGCCTGCCGATTGCCAAGTATCGGCCTACCGATCTTATTAATTTTAAAATCCCATTTCGCAAAGCCTCAGGCGGCTTGCCGATGGATGATCTTCGGCCTACCAGTCGAGTTCGGCTTGCCGAAGTCTTAAGTTTGGCTTACTGAACTATGTATGCAAATTTTGAACTATGTGATTTTTATTATGAATTTAATATTTAGTGTGATAAACTATTTTAAGAATGATTATAATTAGGTAATATATTTTAAATTGATGTAAAATAAAAAAAAATGCATGCATGGATCTTGGGGTATGTTTTCAAATTATGTTTTGAACAAATAGTTTATCTTAAATTAAAAGTATTAAGGAATGAATGTAACAACATCTGCGACGTCCGCAAGGAGAGCATTATAGGCTTTGGTATTAGAGTGGATTTCTGTTTTCAATTCATATCGCCACATGTCAGTCTAAGTCCTCCAAGTGAGTATGTTTTAAAGTTAAATATTAAGATGCAAGTACGGTGATAAGAATAAGGTTGAGATGTTCAATGATTAATGCCCTAGTAGTGAAAACCTATCTCATAAATTAGAAGTTTATTCCTAAGTTCATAACTCTTTTAGGAAATTAACTATGGACTGCCGAGGAAGAATGCAAACCCGTACTCAAACCAATGCAAGGCTAATAATAATGATTGCTGAGCTGCAAAGACAACTAGAGGAACAAAGAAGAGAGATTATGGCATTAAGAACCGATGGCCACAACGGCGAACGACGAGGTAATGACGTGCCTTCTCCTCCTCCTCTTCAACAACAAGTTAATGAAGTACCGGCTCCTGCTGTTGAACCTAGAGCAACCTATCAAGAACCCTTTCTAGTCAGATGGAAGAGGGTTAAGGTGGAAGATTTTGAAGGCTCTAAGGATCCACTAGTCACCCAAGGATGGCTAAAGACAATAGAGGCCACTCTAAAACTCATAGGCTTTACAGATAACGAGAAGGTTCTCTGTGCATCGTACTGCCTCACCATGGAGTCCAGGATTCGGTAGGACGGAATTGAACTAAGCAGGAATGTTGATGAGATGACATGGGCTGACTTTGTTCATGAGTTCAACATGAAGTTCTTCCACATGAACATTACAAGGAAGCATTATGATGAGTTGGAGAACCTACGCTAGAGAGATATGTCGGTTACAGATGTGGTGGCAAAGTTTGATCAGCTAGCTCCCCTTTGCCCAGGGATGGTTAATGATGAAAGTGAAAGGGTCAGAAGATTGATCAGAGTCCTCAGGCTAGAGATTGCTACGATTGTTGATGGGGCAAGTCCACCCAGAACTCAAAAGCAGGTTGTTTTGAGGGCCCAACGTGCTGAGTTCCACTTGTCAAAGTTAAGAAGGAATCAACCTTAGTCAGGTTAGCTAGCCACTAATGCAAACAACCAAAACAACCCACAACACAGAAACAACAACAACAACAGCAACAATAACAACAACAGCCAACACTGGAGGAATAACAAGAGGAAGGGCAATTCTCAAAATCAACAGGGCCAAGGCAACAAGAGGCATAACGGCAGCCAGCCGAACAACAATTATAGGCAGTTTCAACCATGCACCAAATGTGGAAGGAATCATCCTAGAGAATGTCGTCAGGGAACTAATCAGTGTTTTATCTATGGACGAGAAGGTCATTTTGCCAAGAAACTACCCCAACCAGACGAATGGCCATGCCTAACAGAGAGCTCCTCAAGCCCAACTCCATTAGATGCAAGCCTCCTTAGAAGGGCCGCTAATTAGTCAAGGAAGACTTGAAGCCCCACCTACAAATGCCTGCATCTACGCCATGACGAAAGAACAGGTGGCTACAGAAACCTCTAATGTGGCCACAGGTCAGATCTCAAGTCTTTCTAATAATGCATATGTCCTCTTTGATACGGGTGCCACAAATTCTTTTGCATCGTCGTCTTTTGCTAAAAAGTTAGGGATTCACTTAGAGCCTATGAGACAGGGATTCGCTACGACACTACCCTCAGGGGAAGTGATGATATCTACACACTGTATGTATATTGTTCCCCTATGGATTTTTGAAAGGGAACTTTTTGTCGACCTCATCATGATCGACATTTATGATTACGACATGATTCTTGGGATGGATTTTCTGAGCAAGTACAATGCTTCCATTGAATGCCAAAAACAAAAAGTGATTTTCCATCCAAAAGGTTAACAGAAGTTTGTGTATGTTGGCGAGTCCAAGAAGAAACCCAGTATGTTTTTGTCCACCATGAAAGCAAGGAAGTTGTTAGCTAGTGGTTGCATGGGCTATCTAGCCAACATTGTAGATAAAAGCCAAGAAGGAAAGATAAGAATTGAAGATGTGGTAGTACTACATGAATTTTTAGAGGTGTTTCCAAATGATTTGTCAAGCCTACCTCTTGATAGAGAAGTCGAATTCAAGATCGAGCTCACTCCTGGCACTGACCCGATTTCGAAGGCAAAATATAGAATAGCCCCAGTGGAGTTAAAGGAGCTTCATTCCCAACTAAAAGAACTTCTCGACAAAGGCTTCATCAGGCCAAGTCACTCACCATGGGGAGCTCTAGTCTTATTTGTTAAGAAGAAGGATGGCTCTATGAGACTCTGCATCAACTATAGAGAGCTAAACAAGGTGGCGATCAAGAACAAATACCCATTGCCTCAAATTGATGACTTGTTTGATCAGCTAAAGGGTGCATCTGTCTTCTCAAAGATTAACCTGCTGTCAGGATATCACCAATTAAAGATTAAAGAAGGAGACATCCCAAAAACAGCCTTTAGATCGAGGTATGGTCACTATGAGTTTGTGATTATGCCTTTCGGTCTAACGAATGCACCTGTAACCTTCATGGATCTGATGAATCAAGCATTGAAGGATTTTCTCGATAAATTTGTTGTTGTATTTATCGACGATATTCTTGTTTATTCTAAGAGTCAAGAAGAACAGGTGGAGCATCTAAGGATTATGCTGGAGACATTAAGGAGACACAAGCTGTATGCAAAATTCTCCAAGTGTGAGTTCTAGCTTGACAGAGTGTCTTTCTTGGGGCATGTAGTATCGAAAGAAAGGATTATGGTTGATCCTATGAAGTAGAAGCTGTTCTCAACTAAAAACAACCAACGAACGCAAGTGAAATAAGGAGCTTTTTGGGCCTAGCTAGTTATTATCAAAGATTCGTAGAAGACTTCTCCAAGATAGCAGCACCACTCACAAATCTAACTTGCAAAGGAAAGAAGTTAGAGTGGACAGAAGCGTGCGAGAAGAGTTTCCAAGAACTGAAGAAGAGGTTAACGACAGCTCCAATATTGGCTATTCCTGAAGGAAGTGATGGATTTATGATTTACAATAACGCTTATAAGATGGGCCTTGGTGTTGTCTTAATGCAGAATGATAGACTGATTGCTTACGTATCAAGACAACTAAAGGATTACGAGAAGAACTATCCTACTCATGACCTTGAGTTAGCGGCTATTGTTTTTGCACTAAAAATATAGAGACACTACTTGTATGGGGTCCAATGCAAGATCTTCACTGATCATCAATGCCTAAAGTACTTCTTCACTCAAAAGGACCTGAACATGAGACAACAAAGATGGCTTGAATTGGGGAAAGATTATGATTGTGAAATCCTTTATCATCTAGGAAAGGCAAATCGAGTGGCTGACGCATTGAGTAAAAAGATTGTTGCCACACTGATGTCATTACAAGCAATGTCTCAACCATTGAGAAAGGAAATTCAAGACTTCGGTTTGGAACTTATCATAGGTCAACTGTCAACACTCACTCTTGCTCCAACACTACACGATGAAATTCAAAGTAAGCAAGATGATGATGTAAGCCTCGCAAGGATTAAGCAGGAATGAAAGGAGGCAAATGTGAAGAGTTTCGTATTGCGGATGATGGAACTCTGTACCTCAAAGACCACTTATGTGTTCCAAATGTTGATGGCTTAAGGGAAAGGATTTTGGTAGAAATTCATGACACTCTTTATTCAATTCATCCAGGTGCAACAAAGATGTATAATAATCTAAGGGATAACTTCTGGTGGTTTGAAATGAAACATGATGTTGCCATGTATGTGAAGAAATGTTTAGCATGCTAGCAAGTTAAAGTTGAACACCAATGACCTGGTGGTGATTTACAGTCAATCCAAATATAAGAATAGAAATGGGAGGATATTGCAATGGATTTCATTATCGAATTGCCCAGGACTGTGAACGGTTATGACGCTATTTAGGTTGTTGTGGATCGACTGACGAAGATGACGCATTTCATTCCTATCAAAATCACTTACTCTATGGAATGGTTAGCGAAACTCTATGTCAAGGAGATTGTACAACTTCATGGAATCCCTAAGTCTATCATTTCAGACCGTGATGGCAGGTTCACATTCAAGTTTTGGAAAAGTGTACAGACTACAATGGGACCCAGTTGCATTTTAGTACAGCTTTCCATCCTCAGACAAATGGCCAAACAGAGAGGACGAACTTGATCTTAGAGGATATGCTTCGGGCCTATACTCTAGACTTCAAAACCAGTTAGTGTAAAATGCTATCGTTAGTGAAATTCGCTTACAACAACAGCTACTAGACGACAATTGGAATGGCACCCTATGAGGCCCTATATGGGTAGAAATGTAGGTCGCCTATATGTTGGCATGGAGCTGGTGAAACGAAGTTGATGGAAAGCATCGATAGTGAAAAGACTGAATTTGTTAACAAAACCTCTAAGATGATAAAGATGATAAGGAAGAGAATAGCGACTGCTCAGAGCTAACAAAAAAGTTATGCTGATAGAAGAAGAAGACCTTTAGAATTTGTTGTAGGCAAATTTGAGTTTTGGAAAGTTGCACCAATGAAAGGAGTTATGTGGTTCAGGAAGAAAGGCATGTTGAGCCCAAGATTTATCAAACCTTATGAAGTCATGAAGTAGATAGGCAAGGTAGCTTATCAACTGAGATTGCCATCAGAAATGTCAGCCATGCATGACGTGTTTCATGTTTTGATGCTCAAGAAATATGTCCCGGATCCCACGCACATGATTGAGCCATAAGTAATTGAGATATGAGATGACTATAGTTATAAAGAAAAGCCAGTGGAGATACTTGATCGGAAAACCAAGGCCTTGAGAAATAAAGAAATTCCATTGGTCAAGGTTTTATGGTGAAATCACCAAGTGGAAGAAGCCACATGGGAATGTGAAGATGACATGAGAACTAAGTATCCGTAATTGTTTTGAGTTTCGAGGATGAAACTCTTATAAAGTGGGGAGAATTATAACACCTGCCGATTTTCATGTAACGGTTTATGTCAAATTAGTGATGACACTAAGTAATTTCTTTATTGTTATGTGTTATGATATATGATATAATGGTACTAACCATTTTATTTTAAGTGTTATGACACGTGACGATCACGTGGAATAGATAGTCTCAACTGTTCATGTCATTTACATTGTGTGTTTAATAATGATTTTGTAATAATTTAATGCTTTGATGAATTTTAGTGTGTTAAGGTAGATCAAAAGGCCAAACCTTCAAGTTCGGTAGGCTGAATTATCTCTCATGGAATGGCAGGCTGATGAATGTGATCGGTAGGCTGGACCGCACAGCTTTGGCAGGCCAAAGTGAACCATTAGCAGGCCAAAGATAGCTGATGAGCAGTCAACGAAATTCTCCCAAAATTTGTGAGTAAGATAATTACAATGGTTGGATAAAGTTGGATGATTTAATGTGATTGATTGGCATATTTTTGGATAAATTTCCTCATTTTAGGAAATGAAATGTTTGACTTTGGATTGATTGGATTTAATTGATATGGTTTCTCATTTTGAAAAGGTAAAATATGGTAAGTAAGAACAAAATTGTTGACTTTCGCCACACTTCCCATGTGAATTGACCACAATTAGTCAGAAAATTCTAACATTATAGAAAAGAATAACTTCCCCTTTTTATGCCATTCTCAAATTCTTACAATAATTTCACTCTTTCTCTCTCTTAGAAATATTTTCTCAAACTTTTTCTTCCTTCACCATGTTCTCTTCTTCTCTTCTCTCTTTAATTTCAGTTGCAAACAATTAAAAGAAATATTGAAATTTCTTTGGGTGAATTCCAAGGAGTTTGAGAAGAATTCATTTTAAGGTAAGAGTTCATCTTTTGGTATTTTTGAAATGTATTTTCCTCCTTAATTCAACTGCCATAATTTTGCCTAGGAATTTTCTTTTGCTCTGAAATTTTAATATGATGTTCATATATGTGTTATGTGATATTCCTCCAAATTTCACGTTAATTTGATTTTCCTATGTTAAGTTATGAATTTTCTTCTCTTTGCCACTCATAGAAATTTGTTACTGATTAGCTGTGGGCACATAAATGTAGCCTTTATTTATAGTGCAAATGAATGATTCTCTCACAAAATTTCATGTGTATATGTTTATGTATGTGTTAAATTTATAAAGTGGAAAGTGTCATGATAATATGATGAATATTTTATGTGATATGGAATTTTCATTAAGACTAGGTTATGGGACTGCTTTATCAAGTAAATTGTTGGACTCTTTGTTGTGTAATGTTTTTGTATGATTAAATGATTTTTATTTGGTAACAAGAATTTTTGTGGTATTGTAATTATATATTAATAGGTTGTCATATGAGTTTTGGAGTCTAAATAATTTTATTTTAAATATTGGAATATGAAAAATGTATGCAACTCACTGCCCAATATGCTGAAAGTCATTTTGTTTATGTCTTCCAATGCATGTTTTGGAATGGTTTGAATTTTATTAAAAGGTGATTTTTGGCTATATTGTAATTTTATGTGTCTATTATGTGTAATATTTTTATGGAATTATTTTAGGATATAGATAATTTATTATCTAAATGTAAGTTAGAATTGTTCACTGTTTTGCTAATGGTTGGCAGATTTTATGAGTATGATTGTATGATTTGTTTGAAACATCAAATGGAATTTTTATGACCAATAAAAAATCATGATAATATGTTTATGTATTAATTTGGTTCATGCCATGTTTGGTGCCCTAAATTGAGTGTGAATGTTGAGTTATTGAGTTATGAATTCATGGGGGTCAGAAAATATTTGCGTTGATAGTTTTGTTCTAATGATTTATGGTTAAGGAAGCATATTATAAATTATGTTTGCAAGAGATGAATATATGTTTGATGTTATATGGAATGGATGACGTTATGTGGTGATAATTAATTCTATGAAAATAAATATTAATTTTATGTATCTTTAAATAAAGGTATGATATGAACACACTAAGGAACGGGAACATCGAGGATGCAGTGACATCACCTACAATTCAATTAAGGTTATGTAAGCTATACAAGTAAGTACATTCTCACCTGCAACATGATATGTTTTACAAAGGTTTGAAATTATATTCATGATGATATCTATGATGATTTTATGATGATTTCATTTAAATATTACTTATGAAATATTTTTATGTTCAAAAAGTTATGCATATATGATGATGACGTATTTCAAAGCATGAAAGTTTAAATATGTGTATATGTATCACCTAAATAAGTGTTGCACACCAATGTTATGTTATGATATGTTGTAATGTCATGTTTGGTTTAGGATTATCTACCCTTCTCCTCTCATGATGGCGCACCTACAATGATGATTATGGTGCAACACTTGGGCCCTTAAGATAAAATGAATTAAGTTTTAATATGGACAATGTAATAAAAGATATGTTCCTTATGAAATTGTGCCTAGTGCACTATGATGATGATGATGATGATGATGATGATGATGATGATGATGATGATGTTGAGAAAATGTTTTAAGTTTTGAGATATAAATATACTTACTAAGCATTAGCTTATTCAGTTTTATATCGTATTGTAGATAAGGATAAGAAGATAATGGAATAGGTGAAGGGCAAGGAAAGTCGTGTGAGCTAAGTAAGATGGATTGAAAATGGAAGACACCAAAAAAAGAAGTTTTAAAACTTATGAACTATGTTATATTTTTATTTTATTTATTTTTGAGTATGTTTGACTTCCGCACTTTAAGGTATTGGAACTTGTTTTAATAATAATTTTTTATTTTTGACAATTGGTCGGCCTACCGACCATAATTGGTCGGACTGCTGAAGAAATTAATCAACCTGTCGATTGCAAAGTATTGGCCAGCCGATCTTATTAATTTTAAAACCTCGTTTTGCAAAGCCTCAGGCGGCCTGCCGATGGATGATCTTTGGCCTATCGGTCGAGTTCGACTTGCCGAAGTCTCAAGTTTAGCCTACCAAACTATGTAAGCAGATTTTGAACTATGTGATTTTTATTATGAATTTAATATTTAGTGTGACAAACTACTTTAAGAATGATTATAATTGGGTAATATATTTTATAGTGATGAAAAATAAAAAAAAATGTATGCATGGATCTTGGGGTATGTTTTCAAATTATTTTCTGAACAAATAATTTATCTTAAATTAAAAGTATTAAAGAATGAATGTAGCGATATCTATGACGTTTGTAAGCGGGACGTTACAGTTAGGACCGAATCGTAATACCAATGTTGATGAACAACTGATAATATTTATAAACATCATATCACAAAGCCAAATAAACATAGAATTGCAAGATTATTGACAGCATTTAAGAGAGACAATTTTGCACTTTTTCACATAGGGCCTCCAAGCAATATGTGAATTGAGGCATGACTTTATTCTACCACCTAAATAGAATGACTTGCCCATGCTCATTCAAACGCATAGGAACAAGTACCTTTTAAGGTTCAAGGTAACTATGCTAGACCTATTGAAATACTATATTGTCATTTGTAAAATAGTTGACTTAAAACAAATGACTTCACAATTAAGTGCACAGGATTGCGTAGGTGCTATTGACCGTACACACATACTATGTATTCCACCCAATGAAGAATCGAGAAGTTATATTAACAGAAAAGGATTTCACTCATAAAATGTCATGGGCGTCTATGACTTTGACATGAAATTTTCTTTCATCTTAGCTAGATGGGAGAGATCCACCCATGATGCGCGAGTGTTACTAGATGCTATATCCAATCCAAGGAAACACTTTCTAAGTCCACCTCTGGGTAGGCCAAAAAAAAAAATTAATATTGTTCATTTAAGTCAACATTTGCTTTTGTTGTATTCTCGAAATATATATATTAACACTACTTGTGATTTGCTTAGGGAAATTCTATTTAGTAGATTCTTGTTATTCCAACACAGATTGTTTTCTTCCTCCATATCGAGGAGTTACATATCACTTGTAGGAGTATCGAGAGCATAGGCAGGGTCCTCGTTTGCCAAAGGAGTCATACAACTATACCCACTCCTCTCTTCGCAACTACATTGAAAGAACCTTTGGTGTGTAGAAGGCAAGACTTCCAATTTTGAAGAGCATGAAGCCCTTTCCATACAACAAACAAAAATTGATCCCAATTGCTTGCATCGTGATTCACAACTTCATATACATGTAGCAAAGTAATGATGAGATACCTCAGTAGTACTATGATGATGCATTACCAGTAGTGGAGATAGAAGGTGAAAATGTCGACAAAGAAGACGGGGTGCAAGACGATGATGGGGTTGATATAACCCCAATTAATTCAAAATAGGAGTGACAATGACAACATGAATGCTTGCAAGGATGTGATGGTGAATCAAATGTGGGAAGCTTATGCACAATACCATTGGTACACTAGTAAGCATTAGTATTTCAATACAGTAATTTTTTAACGCTCAATTATTAGAACATTGCTACATTAGTTCTTTTTTCCTTGCTCATTTGCATGCACTATACACCATCATGTTTACAATGCTTTTCAAAAAGGATCACATTCTTTGTTCTCAAAATTTTTTTTTGTAACTACTTTATGGATTGGAGAGAGAATTGATTCTTCTAGAAAAGCAAAATAGCAACAAAATGGCCAAAAGAATCAATACGCAAAAACAGAGGACTTCATACTGTTATTACACTATTTTCATTTTAGTGATGTGTAGGTGGTTATGGATTTCTTATTGCATTCAATGAAACAGAAATAATTTATTTCATAATCCATTTTATGCACTTTTTTAAAAATGTGTTATTTTCTTAATAAATTTTTTTAATTTTGATAAAAAGGTCATAGAAAATCCTAGTTCAAATCTCAAATGTACCAAACACATATTCATAACTCAAATCAGGATTCCAAAAAGTTATCAAATAATATTTGGATCTTCTACCCAAATCTAATTTTAAGTACTCTCACAAACATACACTAACTCGAATTACAACTCAAATCACAATTCAAATCACAATATTTAATCAAAAGAATCCAAATCACCATAGTTTGAATCCTTTTCTTTAAACTCAATGGACTCAAATTGGATTTGAGTATCAAGAATCCTTTAGATACATGTTTGTTTCCACCAAAATCTGAATCATTTAAGTATCATGAATCCAAGTTTTTAGAATTCTCATCCCTCTTAAACTTTTGATACTCAGATATTTTTGCTACAGTAAAAACTAAAATTCTCTCTCCTATATTTGAAAAAAAAATCATAACTTCTTCATTTGATATCTAATTGAGATGATTCTTTTTTCACTATGTTCCTAATGAAAAGAGAAATAAATCAAGATCTAGATTGCATATTTTTTAAGATCATTAACATTAAGATTTTATTAGATTTATTAATAAATCAAAAACTATTTTCGCTACCTTTGCAAACACAAATTTCAATTTTATTCCATACTCAGATTAAAACTTAAATGCATATCTAAACGTTAATTTGAATAACAATTCAAATTACTAACTCAAATCTTAATTTTAAATCACACTAACTCAAATTAAATTACTAATTCAAATCTATTTACCAAACAAACCCCTAGTATCTAGTTTTGTGTAAAAAAGGGAAAAAAAAGTACAATGCAAAACAAAAACAGGGAGAAAGCACTAATGAGTTGTAAAATATCAGGAAAAAAAAAAAAAAAACCCATATTATATTAGACTATTAGACCACAATCTATTAGTTCATGTTTATGGAAAATTATTAATAGACTAGCATTCTCGGAAACACTTAGTTGTAAGTTTGATAATGCAACTGCAGTTTAGAATTTATCAGGTTTCAGTTTGTATACGCACTTCCATTTAAACAATCTATTATTCTTGTCAAAATCGGCACAATTGACGTTCCAAAATAGTTTTTTGGCAATATTAATGTGAAAATTAAGAGGAAACTATTGTACATGATTGAAACTGAAATAATTATTCCAAAAAATTACCATCATGAAGATTTATCTACTCGATAAGAGAACTGGTGATTCTTCTTCGTTCTTTTTCTTTTTCTTTGTTTTCTTGTTTTTAATCTAGAATGGGTGAACATTTACGAAATAAGACTTCTTATTACTTGGCAATTTCTTCTTTCAAGAGAATTGTGGTGTAACCTGATCTCAGCTTCACTGAGCATTTTTCATTGTTTAATGTAGTTCCTATTTAACTACCACAAATAGAGGATAATACAACGGTTAAAAACTATTGTTAAAAGATAAGACAACAATTTGATAAACCATTATCGTCTCTAGAGTCGTTGTATGTCAAAACATATGAAGACGGTTTTTAATCGTCGTCTAATATGCCTATGAAACACCGCAAGCATCAATAAAAGGCACATTAGACGATGTTTTTACAAAAGCCATCATTCAGTTTAATACCTTTGACAATAGTTTTTGTAAAAAAACTGTTGTTAAAACTCTTAAAAAAGCTTTTAAAAAAAATTGCCAAAATTATTTCTTCACTAAGAATAATTTCTTTAAATATTATTCATGAATTCACATCATCTTTTTTGATAACTTGATTCATATCTTATTAAATAAATAACAATTCTCAAAGACATATGTTACGATTATTTCCAAAACTATAAACAAGTTTCTCTACAAAATCTAACAAAAAGATTAATTGAATTCAAAGGAAACAAATAAATCGAAAAAAGAAAGAAAAAACTTAAATTTAGAGAAAGGGAATATCTGCAGATGCTACAAGTATCCAAATTTTAGTGCAAAAGGTGGTGGATGTGGACAGCAGCAAAAATGACTAAGAGTCACAATGGCCATAACATTGACACATGATTTGAGTTAGCTAGGAGTGTAAAAAAGATGAAGGGGAGATGTTACGCACCCGGAGTACTGGAGGTGATGTAGCGATTTAAGTAAATTAATTAAATAGAAATTTAATTAAAACATGAGTTTTAGAATATAAATTAATTACGAAAATGTGGTTACCTAAAACCTTTTTAGCAATTTTTTGTAATCATTTAATAAATGAGAATAACAAAATAAATAATGGGAAATAATAAATAATATATAAAGAAATTACAAGAATTTTGAGTTGGGTCCCACTGACCCACATTTTATTCACACACATAGTACTAATAATATTATGTTACAACCACAGTCCAAAAAAAATAGGGAGTTAGAAAATTACATGACTTGATTTTATAATTTAAACAACCTACTTGATTCCTCTACCGCCCGTGTGTCCTATCTGTTGACTCATCTTCAAACCTAAGCTAAATCCACCTAGGGGGAAAGTTTTAAAACAAATAAAATGTGAGCCCTTTTTAGCAATTTTTTATAATCATTTAATAAATGAGAATAACAAAATAAATAATGGGAAATAATAAATAATATATAAAGAAATTACAAGAATTTTGAGTTGGGTCCCACTGACCCACATTTTGTTCACACACATAGTACTAACAATATTATGTTACAACCATAGTCCAAAAAAAATAAGGAGTTAGAAAATTACATGCCTTGATTTTATAATTTAAACAACTTACTTGATTCTTCTACCACCCGTGTGTCCTGTCTGTGGACTCCTCTTCAAACCTAAGCTAAATCCACCTAAGGGGAAAGTTTTAAAACAAATAAAATGTGAGCGAAAGGCTCAATAAGGCTGTAAATTAAAAAAAATTAATTTTTTTACAAAAAAAGCTTCATTATTTGAGAAATTATTCAAAAAATAAACTTGAATAAATGAATAAATAAAATTCAATAAAATTATTCTTGCCAAAATCATTTATTGGTTGTCCAGAAAGAATATCATTTTGTTTTCTTGGGCAAACCATATACATATCACCACCATAATGGCCCAACTAGGTTTTAGGACCTGCTCCCAAGGTCGCACGCTACATGACCCGATCTCTGATATGGCATCATGCCCATATATACCTTTTTATAATTGTTAAAATCTCATTTTTTACCAAGTGTTTTCATTTACATTTATTATAAGGCTTATTATAAAAATCACCTCCATCTACTATTAATAAAAACAGTCAATGAAAAACCGCCTTTTAAATCATCATTGAAAAATTTGATAAAAACTCCTTTTTAAGGCCAAAATCATTTAAAACTAGATTACCAAAGAAAGGGGTAAAATTCCTACCTTAATACTCACGCCGGTGTCCCATACCAAGTTTTCGGTCCGCTATACGTTAGCTCTACGGATCCATAAACAACATTAATTGTACAATAACTAAGTCTATCAATATCTAGCATAAGATATCCTATGTTGCTAAACTATCTCATGGTGTTGTAGTATGTCATTTGTGTTTATAAAACCAATTTATAAGGTTGAAATCTCAATCGGGGTTCAAAATAGTAAAAACAAATAAAAAATCATAAAATTTCACCATGCCGGTCGCCATGGTTTGGCCTGCCGAACTGCACAATTTGGCTTGCCGAAAAACCAAGTCCGATCGGCCTAACTTTTCCAAGTTCAGGTTGCCAGTCGTATAAATCCAGCCTACGAAACTTATGAATCTGGCCTACTAAACACGAAGTTCGACCTGTCAAATTGAAAAATTTTAGAATTTTTTAGGCATAGGTCATCGGCCTCTTGAGCCCAAATCTTCATTTTCAACCTGTTTTCTCAGCTCTCGGCTATGGAAATCATACTTAGATGATGGAAAAACATCATAAAACACTTTTGAACTAATTTAAACAAGATTTGAACAAAAATTTTGGATAAATCTAAAAATAGGGAAAAATGGAGAAAAATAAAAAATCTTGATTCAAATCCATTTTTAATCAAACAAATCTTAGCTTCTAGTTATTTTAGGTTCCTCTAATTTAGATCAAAGCTTTTTTAAGCTTAAGAAAGCTTAAATGTCAAAATGCTAAGAAATTTGAAAAATTTAGAAAAGTTTAGAAATTTAGAACTAACCTTAAATCAAGTTTATGGTTGCTAAATCACGTTCCTAAGCTTCCAATTTGTTGAAAAACCAAAGCTTCAGTTCAAATTTTGAAAGAGAGAGAGAGGAGAGAATGAGAGAAACACACAGAGAAGGAGAGACGAGAGAGTAAAAGGAGAGAGAGGGAGAGAATGAAAATGAGAGGGAAAGAGTGAGGGAAGGAAATAAATAGAGAGGAAGGGACAGTTAGCTGCACAAAAATCATGTGCAGCAGCACACTAATTTCAATTGAGACATATTCGGTAGTTGTCAAATTGTTTTACTTTAAATTTAAAATAACAAACAAGAATAATTTAAAGTGATTAAAAAATCATGAAAATGGTCAAAAACAACGTTAATTTAGAAATTCTACAAAATAATCAAATTAAGTTTAAAATACTCATTATGGCACACTAATTTACCATTTTACTCACTAATATTACTTAATTAATTTCGGGGCATTATAGGAGATTTGGGAGAACATTGTTAAGCATTTGGAATAGAGAATTAAAGAGAGAGTTGGGAGGTGAGAAAGAGAAGGATAGAGAAGAACATAGAGAGATAAGGGATTTGAGGAGAAAAACTTTAGAGTTTGTAAATTAGATAGAGTAGAATAGAAAAGTATTTTTTAAATTTAAGAAGAGGATAAGAAATTTTTTGGGAAAATGAGCGGGAAAATTTTTATTTTTTTGAGCATTTTTGACATTGTACAACTGTTTTTAGGAATCCATCGTCTAATATGCGTATACTGATTTCGAAACACAATTTTTGTGCTATATTTTTATATTAGATGACTGTTTTTTGTAAAACGTCATGGGCATCGTTTATGTTGTTTCCAAACATCTTAACAGGAACGTTATTGGAAAACAAATCCTAGTAAAATCTCAACGTTAGCCAAATGAGCCAGTGGGTCCCTTTTTTTGAGGAGCCAGTGAATCCTTTTTAACGAAAAACAAATGGTGAGAGATTATCCTTAAATTGGTCGGGGCCGTATAAAAGTCTAGCACTGAAGAGCTAAAAAAAGGACCTGAAGAAGGTATGAGTCTTATTTTATGAGATCACCAAAAACGTGAATTGTGGAGGCCCTACCTTTCTCATGTTTTGACCAAAACAACTAGGCTTGTTTATCATCCACTTAATTTGCCTTTTCCTTTTCCCCAATATCTGATGATCGTACTCCTAAGCCTAACCACCAATATATATGGTATATGATTTTTAATATTTGGCCATTGTCAACAATTTCTGAAAGGGGTAAAATGCTATTGATATCAAATCTTTATATGCTGTTTGGTAACACAGTTTGAACTACAATTTGTGGAAAAATATATATATATATAATTAGCTTAGTTTAAATTACTGAATGGTATAATGAGAGAAGCATGCAGGACGTCTTTTATTATTGTTAATACACAAAAGTGTTGAAATGACAAATGAGGAAAAGGATAGTAAAGAGAAAACGTGATGTCCTCTAGTTTTGCTGGAAATAAAAGTGAAGGTAAGTTTTCAATAATGCTAGCAAGTGTTTGTGAAAAATAAAGGAGCCGATCTCATGTAATTTTTTTCGTAGACTGTCACGTCCCGGAGTATGGGAGGTGACATGGTGGTTTAATTAAGTTAATTAAGCAAAGATTTAGTTAAAAAGAGGGTTTTAGATTCAAATTTATGATTAAATGTGATAATTTTTAAAATTATTTAAATGGAAGACATTAAGGAAATAAAATGAATTGTTATAATAATTAAGCAAATAAAATAACATTAAAATGATTGAATATGGGGTGGAACACGTATGGGTCCCACTGGCCCATATATTGTGCACACACATATAGTACTGACAATATTATGCTACAACCACAGTCCAAAATAAAAGAGAAGTTAAAATCTTACATGCCTTGAATTGTAATTTAACCTACCAAGTTCTTCTATTGATCGTAAGTCCAGTCGGCGGACTCTTTTTTAATCCTATGCTGATATCCACCTAGGGTTAAGATTTTAAAACAAATAAAAATGTGAGCGAAAGGCTCAGTAGGACTATATTTGAAAATTATTCAATTTTAAAAGAAATTCTGTAAATCAAATAAACATATAGAAAACGAGCTGGAACAATCAAACAAATAAGTAATTAAATGTGAAATTTAATAAAATATAATCTTCACAAAATAATTCAAACAAGTCAACCAGAAAGAATACCGTTTTCCTTTTCTGGGCAAACCATATGTAATTCACCACCGTAGTGGCCTAGTTGGGTTTCGGGACCTGCCCCCAAGGTCGTTCACTACACGACCCGATCTCTGATATGGCATCATGCCCTA
>CAMOHE010052176.1:4452-38323 GCA_946598075.1 Artocarpus hirsutus
TAACTTAGATTGAAGCTTTTCTAGGCTTAGAAACTCTAAAATTTCAAAATGCAAGAAAATCTTGAAAAATAGAAAAACTTTGAGTTTTAAAATCTAACCTCGAATCAAAGCTTGAAAACGTTGTTTTTTGTCGTTGAATCTTGTTCCCGAGCCTTCGATCCCCTAGCCCGAAGCTTGAAAACGAGATTTGTTTCAAAAATTTTGAGAGATTGAGAGAGAGAGTGAGAGAACCCGAGAGAAACGAGAGAGAGAGAGAAGAGAGAGAGAGAGGTGAGCGTGAGAAATGAAGAGAGAGGGGAAAAGTGAAATAAATAGGAGAAAAGAGAGAAAAGTAGTTGCATAAAACTGTGTGCAACCACACACTGTTTGCAAATCAAATTGTTTTATTAAAACTTAAATTAACAATAAAAAACAACTTAGAACAATTAAAATCACTATAAAAGTAAATTCACACAAAGTTTCTTAATTTTCACAAAATAGTCAAATTAAGTTCAAAACACTCATCATGGCACACTAATTCACCATTTAACACTCTTAATACTATTTAATTAACTTTGGGGCGTTACAGTAACAAAGTAGTATTACATGTGAGTATAGACACAAGGGCAGAACCAGAAAAATTAATCAAGGGGTAGAGCGTTCTACTTTCTTGGGAACGGATGGAATAGTATACTCATACATGAGCCAGTCACTTTTAAAGTCACGCTTTTACTCGATATCTGTATGGTAAACTAGCAGTCTCTTGTTCCTGATTTCCCGTCCCTTGTCATCTTTTATAGAAATCTTAGAAGGATTGATCCTCCAAAATCCATCTCGAGCAGTACGACTAGGAAGACTTCCGTTAGCATGCCTAAGCCATGTCTTCGTAAAAATATACATTTCCTTCTCCGTCCACACCCTATATTCCACTGTTTTATTAACAAGTGAACACATATGTTGTTAATATTCCAATTTTAACATCAATCAAAACTGAAAAATTGAATAACTGTGCCCATGAAATATGTGGAGAAAGACATTATATGCATGATGATAAGTAAATAAGTAGATAGACAAATACATAGAAAGCAAAGACATTAGTTAATTCAGTAAATATGACACGAACACACCTATAATAAGCACACTATTATAAAAATAAAACAAAAATAAAGAACAAAAGAAAAAAAAAAAAAACCTCGAATACTTTGCTTTTAAAGTTTTCTTCAACAAAACAGCCGAACAACAGATAAAACGACACCTAATAAAAAAAAAACAACACCAAAAAAAGGAAGCAGCAACCGACATTGAAAATTAATTGTTCTTCTGAAATATAATGAGTAACTAGCGTTGGTTTTACGATATTCGTTATGCAAGGCTAGAGTGCCCTAGACAAAAAAGATAATATTAAAATCAAAACTTGGTTAAAAAATAAAAAAATAATATAAAAAGTCTTTGACATAAAGATAATTATTTACACACATAAGGACACTCATATATATTTACATATCTTCTAGGAGAAAACTTGTAAAGATTAAAATCCAAGACTTCTTCAACAAACAAAGCCAAACAACAGATAAAACGAGACAAAAGAAGAAGAAGAAGAAGCAACCACTATTGGAAATTATTGGTGAAATATTACAAGTAGCATTGATTTAGGATGTTCATTATGCAAAGCTAGGGCCCGTAGACAACCATTACGCAAAGTTAGGTGCTTAGACAACCATGACGGATATATGTATTTTTTATATAGTAAAATTTAAATTAAAAAATCAAATTTAAATTTAAAAAAACTTGAAGCTCATTTCCAAAAACAAATATAGGCATATTTTACATAGTAAAACTTAAATTATCCTAGTTTTTAAGATTTTACATAATGGATATAGGCGTATTTTACATAGTAAAACTTAAATTTAAAAAATTTAAATTTAAATTGAAGATAAACGTACAGCTTCTTTCAAAAATCATAAATTCAAGATAAACTTACAGCTCCTTTCTTTCCTTTTAAAACCATATTCTTCTGTTACATTGTTCTCTCAAAACTTTCCATTTCCTACGCTCACAAAAACTCACTTAAAATCATGAGGAAGAAAGGAAGAAAAAAATGGGTTGCTTTAGAAGATTGGCTCCAAGGATATTAAACTAAACCTTTCATCCTTTTATTTTTTAATTCGCTTAAGTTTATTGTTATGGACAAGTATGGCACGTAAATAAGTGCTTAAGTATGTTTTTGTTGTGCTGTTGTAAGATTATAACATGGTCGGTTATGATTGTTTACGTTAGAGTATGATTAGTTTATAGTTTAAATATGGTTATTGGACCCCAAAAAAAAAAAAGTTTATGTTGTGTAAGCCCAAAAAAAGACCCTTTTTCGGTTGATTTTGGGTTTTCATCCACAAAACTTTTAAGATCTTGACGTTTTGAATAAATTCAGGTCAGAGAGCTTTCCGGAGATTTCGATCCTAAGATGGAATTTCAATCTGTTTTTAAAAAACTGCGCAAAAGTTGTTTTCCGTTATGGGTAGTTACTGTTTTTGCAAAAACGAGCTTCTCATAGGCTGAATTATGAACATTGCCAAACACAATTTTAGATCTTATTGAAATGAAGAATTTTTGTAGAGATTTTTTTTAACAAATCTGCCTCTAAGGCAGCATGTCGGGTACTTTTTTTTTTTTTTTTTTTTTGAGATTGTACAGTTTATGTTCTAAAAACAGTGCAATTCTCTATTTTAGCAAAACGCATAAGGTCCAAATCAGCTTCCCGACGAAATACAAAAGCTTTGTCCCCCATCTCTCCTCTCGCTCTCTCTCTTCCTTATTCTCTCTCGTCTCTCTTTGCTTCTATTGGCTGCAAAAGATTGCTATAAAGCTCATGCTTGGCGATGATAGATATGCGATGAAAATGGCGATCTCCCTCGGCGACAAAGTCATTGGTCGATCGACACCAGAGATCGTGATCCTGTCTTCCATGGGGATGATGACGGGCGAGCGAAGCAACGATGGATTTGGTTCGAGATGCAGAGATTTGACGAAAGCGCACAGATCTTGGTAGATCGGTTGCCTCCAATGACCTTGCGCTCTCGACAACAACCTTCAACAGTGCATCTCCTCAAACTTCGAGCAAGGGTGCCGCCGTAAACCAAATCTCTATTAATTGCGAGGACGACCCTACGAAATCGATGATGTTATCACGTGATCGACGATGCCGTTGCAAACCCGATCTCAAGAACAAGATAGACAATAGCGAGATTGATGCTAAAATACTACCGGCAGCCGTGAGGAGAGAGAAGATCGTCATGGGAGGTCGACGATAGCGGGAGGTTTTTGTCGTCGTCGTTGTTGTTGTGTTTTCTGTTCCTTTTTCCCCTTTTATTTTGATTTTGATGGCATTGACTAAACGCCGAAGACAATTCTGATGCCAGTGATATTCTTCGCACGGCCACCGGATCTCCTTCGTTGCAGTAGCTACAATAGGAAGGATCTCCTGTCACTGAAGACAGATCTCCTCCGTGCGGCCTCGATGGGAAGATCTCTCCCCACATTTGGCCGAATCTCCTTTGCATGGCAACCGCAATAACGAGTATCTGTTGCTTCCGATCATCGTGCGAAGAGGGTGACGATGAAGAAAAATAAGAGGAGGAAAGAGAGGGGGGCTTAGTGGTACATTGTGAAGAAGAGAGAGAGAGAGAGAGAGGGGGGATTGTGTTGGCGGGTGGAGGGGATAAGAGAGAGACTGAAAGAGAAGTGTTTTAAGTCTAACAGATTTTTAAAAAGGACATTTTAGTTTTACATCGATTTTCATGTGTCGCATATAGTAAAGCGTTTTTTCTTCCAGTGCTAAAAATCAATCCACGGTTTAAAAACATAGCCGTGTTCATAAATATCTCCAGTGCATACAAGTCAATGGCCCAATTGTGCAGAGAGAAAACTCCAACCTTACCTGGTCAAGTAGCATTGTTTTTAAATTTTCTCACTTTTATGAGAAAAGGTTTGAAACATATGCTATGACATAATTTATCAAAAGTATTTTAAATTAAGAAAAATATGTCTTTTTAAAAATATTTTGGCCTTTAGCTAACAAAAATAAACGATTCAAAGGAAAAAAAAGAAGAGAGAAAATGATAGAATACAATAATAATAGTAAAAAACATGGTATGCTACCTAATTTACTCCAATTTTAACCTTTAACTAATTTCATCTCAAACCGAAGAAAAGTAATTAATTCCTTTTAATATCCAAATTCTTTAAGTGGTGCATTAAAGAAATTAAATTCCTCACAAATAAAATAGCAGTTTATCAATCTTTAAACTTCAACTTAACAATTACATTCTCAAAAAAGGTAAACTCAAAATTTTCAACATAAATTTTCCATAAGCTATACTCAAAATTAGCAACAGAGAAATACCTTAATTTTTATTAGGAGAAGGAGGAAATTAGATCATCATTTATTAAAAATAAAAATAAATAGACTAAAAGGTAAAGATGTTTAGTAAATAGCCCACTAGATTAAAACAAAGTTTATTTTGGTATAAAATGACATAGAGAAACATAGAAAACAACTACGAGATAAGAAAAAACAAAAACAAAAAGAAAGAGGAAAAGAAAAAAAGAAAAAAAAGAAGTAAAATTGAAAATTCAAGTGTTTAAAAAACACGTGATTGTAAAAATGCTATACACTCACTACAAGAAAGACTATATTTAATAACATATAATTTACGATATGTAGTTTTTGAATGTCGCTGAAAAGTATATACAACGACATCTCCAACAAAGATATCATTAATGACATTTGAAACAATAATCACGACATCTATACAGATGTCGTATTAAAGATCTCATTTTAACGATAATAGTTTAGTGTCGTTAAATCATTTAATAACAAGTATGAAATGTCGTCAAAGCCTTGAAGATTCTACGACACCTCTTATAGACGACATTGATCAAGATGTTGTCTATAAAGAATGTCGTGGAATTTCTAAAGCTTTGACAACATCTTCTACTTGTCGTTAAATGATTTAACGATACTAAACTATTGTCGTTAAAAGGAGATCTTTAATACGGCATCTGTATAGATGTCGTTAATTATTGCTTCAAATGTTATTAACAACATCTTTATTGAAGATGTCGTTGTATGTATTTTTCAACGACATTTAAAAACTACATGTCATAAATAATATGTCGTTAATTGTAGTTTTTCTTGTAGTGACTTAAATGTTTTTAAAACTATTATTTGTTTATATTAAGAATTAAAACTGTGTTATTTAATATAATTTCTTTATTTTTCTTATTTCTCAAAAATAATAATGGTCAAGACTGAGATTAAGGCCCAAAGCCACAACGAACAAGATTTAGGAGGCAGAAAGTGCAATGCACAAGGTAAACAAGCATATAAACATTCACAGTGTCACTTTCTTGATTAATTATTGAGAGAAACAGAGTAATGAAAAAAGCCCTTAAGAGGATACATCATTATCAACATCATCATCATCTGAAATGTGGGTCATTTTACAACAAAGGCCCTCGTTGGTCCCTGGTGGTGTTCGCAGTGATTTTTTTTTTTTTTTTTTTATAACTTGAAAATAAGAGATTTAAATCCTTTATTTTTAGATAAGATCAATTGTAATTTCATCGCGAGAGTATGGCTACAGCCATGATTGTGTCCGTTTTTAACCTTAAATATAACAAAAAATCATATAAAAATAAAACTACGCAATGGTGATAAACCTTAGTGTAGATTTGACAGTTTAAAACAATAACGTATTTATTTTACCAACCTACCATAAAATTTAAAATTTTTCGGAATGAATAACAGTTCTAGCTAACTGTAGATCTCTAGAAGAGCAGAAGTCCATTTCATTTCAGTTGTGGAATCTAAAGAAAAGTTGTTCTCTCCATAAAATAAAGTGAAGGCAACACTCCACCCACACCACAAATTTTAATCAATATAAAATGCACAACCCACAAAATTGAAGCTATTTATTGTGCAAGTCCCCCTCCCCTCCCTTTAAAGCAAGGAACCCAACACTCCCCCCCTGCCTTTTCTAAAACCATCACATCTGCCACCGCTTCCACACAATTCCACCACTTTCTCTCTCTAAAAATTTCGTAGGAAAATTTCTCGCTTTCTCTCTCTATAATTTTTTTTTTTTTAGTTCATCATGAGTATCAAAATGTTGATGATCTCCATGCTCCTAGCCTCCATCCTCTTCTCTCTCCTCTACATATTTCCAACCAAATTAACAACACCCATCACCTCTTTTAGGCCAATTCTCATCTCGAACAACAATTTCATCATCAAATCCAATACTACAAGTCCATATCCAGTCACATTTGCTTACTTGATCTCAGCAACAAAAGGTGATGTTGGGAGAGTAAAAAGGCTACTGCACGCACTGTACCATCCTGGAAACTACTACTTAATCCACTTGGAGTCTGGCGCACCGCAGAGAGAGCACAGGGAGTTGAGTGAGTTTGTTGGGAATGAGGGAGTTTTTAGAGAAGTGGGTAATGTTTGGATGGTGGGAAAATCAAACTTGGTCACTTACAGAGGGCCCACAATGCTATCCACAACTTTACATGCCATGGCCATACTCTTGAGGATTTGCTCCAACTGGGATTGGTTTATTAATCTCAGTGCTTCTGATTACCCTTTGGTTTCCCAAGATGGTATGGTGAGTGAGAACCTTCAAAAAAAAATTGTTCTTTTTTTTTTTTGTGGAATTTGTGTTGATTGAGAAAAGATGATTTTTTTTTTATTTTTTTTATTTTGGGGTTTGTTCAGATCTGATCCATGCGTTTTCAGAGCTGCCTAGAGACCTCAATTTCATACAACACTCCAGTCGCTTGGGTTGGAAGCTGTGAGTGCTTCTTCTTCTTCCTCTTCGTCTTCTTTTTTTTTTTATTCTTACCCTTATTTATTTATTTTATTATGTTATTAGTGTTTTAATTTTGGGGTTTTTTTAACAATAAATAAAAAATAATAAAATCATCATATTCTATTTTTTTCCCAACTTTTTTGGAACTCTTAACAAGTTAAATTTTATATCATGAAATTATCTCCTCATAACGTGGATAATTATTTTTATTTTATATATATATATGCTCTAAATTTGATGGTGTAATTGTGTTGGTGAAGGAATAAGAGAGGGAAACCAATCATAATAGACCCGGGACTTTATAGACCCAATAAATCGGAGATCTGGTGGGTTATTAAACAGAGAGCTCTACCAACAGCTTTCAAGCTCTACACAGGTTCTTCCTTTTTTTTTTTTTTCTTTTAATAATTTATTCTCATTGTCAAATATTAGCATTTGTTTGTTTCTATTATAATAATAATTATTACTATTATTAATTTTGTTTGCCAAATGTTGAAGAAATGTGTTTGAGTTGAGTTTTTTTCTCTGAGATCTTTGATATGAGTGGTTGGCATGTGAACATCTGAACAGCCGTGACACGTCTAAGATGATATCCTATCCCGTACAAGGTACCATTGTTAAGTTGGTGCTTGACAAAAAATAATTATAATAGTAATAATTAAAAAATAAAATCCAAAAAATATAAAGAAAATCAAACCGGGCCATGATGTTCTAATCTTAAAAAAGAAAGAAAGAAAGAAAGAAATTAATTTTATGTACACCAGATTTTTATTCCTAATTCCTTAATCACATGTATAACTTCCAATATTTCTTGAAAGAAAAGTTCAAAATATGAGACGACCCACTTAGAAGAGGAGCAATAATCTTTTTTTTTTATGTAGATTAGATTGTTATGAGTTATGATTGTACAACTCAAACATAGTATCTCATGTAGTTAATTCATTTGGCTTTTGTTTGCTTTCATAGGACATTTTCAGTAAAATTAACTTGTTTCTTTGCTTCTGCTATTGGTTGCCTTATTTTTTGCTTGTTGTTCATGTTAATTTCCCGATATGTTTCTGTTTTTTTGTTTTTTGATTTCTTGAGAACTAAATCAAATAGGAAAAAGTGAAAAGTAGGGACCCTGTTTTTGTATAAGAATAAAGATTTCATAATCCTTTTTGCGCAAGTTTATATATATATATATGTATATATATATATATATGTATATATATATGTCGATTGTGTAAGCAATATATGAATATGAAATGTTCCTTTCCAAATCTGTTTGATTCATTATAAATGGACATAGTGGTCATTTTGGTGGTAGGTATATGATTGGTACAGATTAATAATAGATAGCCATATGTCACATGGATCTCTATAGTATAACATTTATGACCTTTTAATTATACCTAACTATATGGCTTATTGAGACATTAATTATCTAATTATACCCACCCAACTTCTTAAAAAATAAAAAAGAAAATAATTTGTATTGGCTTATTTTTTGACTAATTGACATGCATATTTTCCAGTTGTAATTGAACTCATTGGTCTGGTGGTTGACCTTTACACATTTATGATTATAACTGTGTGTCAGGACCTTCAGTGTTTATCAAGTTTAGCTTAAATTTTTAGGCTTTTTTGGTTCTTATTTGACTAATTTAATCTGACATTTAAAAATATAAAATATGAATACAAAATCCTCGTTAAAGAACAAAAGAGAATTCTTTGATATGATAACAAAAGTTTTTATTTTTATTTTTATTTTTATTTTTTTTTTGTCTTCTTATCAGACATTGGCCCATTATGAACTGCATAATCTGTAAACTGCATGTGCCATGATACATTAAAAAATGTGTACCCATACCCTACTCATTATAATAATATTTATATGCAATGCAGCGTGTCTTTCCTGCTCCTTTATTGGTCTCTCCCATTTAACTTATGATCGATAGCTCCACCATGAGTATAATAACTTATATTAAATATGCAATCGCTGTTACACTACGCGGTTTATTTACGCAATTACCAATTAACCCCCTCCCCCATTAGAAAAAATGATCATTTTTCTTTTTATTGTTATATTTATTCTTTTGAAGTTTTTGATGATAGCGTGCATGTTTTATAATCACATTAAATAAAAAAGTATACAAAGCTGATAAAAATTGATGCAGTTCTAACAGTTTAAGACAAAGCCCCGCCTATCAGCACAGTTCGGCATTCTTTTTTTTTTTCTTTTTGGTACCCTACCATGTAATTATTTTTTCCTTTTTTTTTTTTAAATATACTACATAAATTCAGGTTCGGCTTGGACAATTCTGTCCAGATCTTTTGCTGAGTATTGTATAGTGGGATGGGACAATCTACCAAGGACTCTTCTTCTGTACTACACAAACTTTGTGTCATCCCCAGAGGGCTACTTCCAAACTGTGGTATGCAACAACCAAGACTACAAAAACACCACAGTCAATCATGATCTTCACTACATTACTTGGGACACACCTCCGAAGCAACACCCAAGGTCCTTAGGACTCAAGGACTTCCGAAAAATGGTTCTTAGCAACCGCCCGTTCGCAAGGAAGTTCAAGAAGAACGATCCGGTTCTCAACAAGATCGATCGTGAACTTCTAAAGAGACGGCGCGGTGAATTTACTTATGGTGGATGGTGTTCGGGGAGACAGAGAATGCATAACTCATGCTCGTCGTTGCAGAGAGATAAGTACGGAGTTTTGAGGCCAGGACCAGGATCTAGAAGGCTAAAAACTTTGTTATCAAGACTAGCATTCTCCAAGAATTTCAAGAAGCAGCAATGCAGATGATTCTTTTGTTATTATTATTATTTTCTATTACATTTACATTTAACTAATAAAAAGTTTGATTCATGTGTAATAAAACCACTGGCAAATTTAGTGTTTAATATGTAATATTATCTCTACATAGCTCCGATTCTAATTAGTGAAACATTTCATGATTCTCAACAGTCAATTAATTTTTGCATCTTGGTCTTGTTAATTAGCTACACGTGAGTTCAATAATCTCTTTAGCTGCATGTGTTAATGTAATGCATTCTAATTAGTTCTACATATACAGAGTGAAAATATACAAACTGAGTTTTATAACAATCAAATTCAATCTAATACGTAGGTGGACATACACTAATCCATAAAACAAGCAACAAGCTGTAACAAAATTATATCTAATTTTAGACAATTCATATATATAATATATATACACATGCACATATACATCTACAATACATGTGTTTACACATGTCTGGGGCTTTTGCTAAAATATACCACGTATGAGAGAAAAAGTGAAAAGGCAAAACATGTTTTGGCATGCGGATCAACCTCAAAAGTAAAGCAAAGCCCTAGCCCCTGGTTGATCATCCATCGCAATTGATGAAGCAGAGTATATAAATAATCAACTCCCAACAGTCCATAAAAGAAACCCACATTAACCTCAACATCCACACATCTGATAAGAAACTTAATCAAGACATCATCAGGACTACCAGGTATTCAAAATAAAACCGCAACAAAATCGTTTACAAGAGAGAGAGAGTTCATAAGAAAACAAAAAATAACAGTTGAGAGTAGCAGAAACATAAAAAATATGAATTCTATCATGCGTCGACTGTGGTCACCTCTTGCCACTCACCATCAACAGCTTCTTTCCACAATGTTACGTTATTACTCCCATCAGCCACAGCCAATAAGTTCCCAGTGAGTGACCATGACACCCTCCAAACCGGAGTCTTAAAATCCTTCAAAACTTTGCCCTCCCACTGCTCCCCTTCCTTGGCGATGGTCCATATGACCACCGTACCATCCTGTGATGCACTCGCAATTGTGGACTTCGGAAGCCCCAAGTTGGGCGCCCAGGCAACATCTCTCACCCAGTCGGTGTGCATTTGAAGGGCGGGGAAGCAATCCATCTTCCAAGTTCCGTTATACAACTTCCACACCTTCACAGTATTATCGCAGCCACCCGATGCCAGTTTCTGAACAGGATCAGTCAAACCAGAACTAACTAGAGCACCAGGAGCCATAGATGGGGCCCATGAGACAGACGTTACTCCAACAGGGTGGGCTTGATCTATCCTAGTGGTGTCCCAACCACCATCAGCCCTGGCTGTAAAAACCGAGATGTTCCCGTCAGATGATCCACAAGCTAAGCAAAGACCAAGTTCATGAGGCGCCCAATCAATGGAGTTCACGGATGATTTGTGGTCGTTGAAAACGTATGCTTGTTGCCATTCATTTTGGTTGCCTTCCTTCCAAATTATAACTTGGCCATCATAGGAGCAAGAAGCAAGGATCGATCCAAACTTGGGGTGTGCCCAAGCTACTTCCCAAACAGGACCTCTGTGACCACTCAATGTAGCAAGATGCTGAGAGCCAGAGTTGTTGCCAACGCCAATGATCTTGATGTTGGCATCGGATGAAGCTGTGGCCAGACGCTTTCCGTAATAATCCATGGCTATACCATGGACAGTGTCTTGATGTCCTGTTTCAATCTTCTGAGGAGGCATTGTTTCTAATTTCTCTTCTTGTTATCACTTCTCTATTCAATCCCTGCATTCCAACATTTTTGAAACAAAATTCATTGAAGTTGATGAATCATAAAAGACAAATATCTACAAAGAAAGAAGCAAGTAAAGAATTTTAATAAGCTTGAGACATTAAATCATTGGCGCTTGAAAGTGCTCAAAAAGAAGATATCAACAGAAAACAAGAAATCAACAAAGACTACAAATTGCTTATCAACAGCTAAATACTTAATAGCTAAGGCGTCCCATGCTCTTGATGAACCTTTTTTTCACCCCAAATTAACATGCAAATAAGCACCCATGCTAGGATGTTCATAGCTTGAACGGCGGATGTTGGGAGAAAAGGTCAATTTAAAATGCTAACGGCCTATCCGTAAATAGTTTTGTTTCGGGAATCAAAATGGAGCAGAGAATTTTTTTTTTTTTAGAATATTGTTGTGACCATTTCTGAAATTGTGTATGGTTGTTTTATCCTGAGAGATTACCTACAATGTAAAGGAAAAGAAAAATGTGTTTGGCAAATATTTTTGAAAATTCAAGAAAATGAAGCTCAACATCCAATACATAACGGATCCAAAAATCAGGAAGTGCCCAAAATTAGGTAAGATGCAGCAAGAGCTAAATGCCCAAAATTCAATAAGATCATAACTCAAAACAGCAATAACTTAACAAATAAATCCAACGAAATCATAGCTCAGACGATACTAAAGAATCAGAAAAGGCCCAAATCAGGTCTTCATAATCTGATCAGATCAACACTCAAACAAATTTGAAAGCTACACATAATGCAAAACATATCCACAAAACAGAAAAATGCCCAAAATCAGGTATGCAAATAACGAAAAAAATATGTCCCTAACATGCGCAAACTTCGAACCACAAATCAGGAAAAGAGGCCCAACATTTCCAAAATCAGATCCACCAATCAAGAAAAAAAAAATAAAAAAGGCATGCGAAAATCCACAGCAACAAATCAAAATAACCATGAAAAAGATTTACGAAAACTCTTTGTTACAGTGAGATGTTGTCGATCTGGGGAAGAAATGCCCTAATCGAAGTGAGCGAAGGAGACGAGCAAATCCAAAGCAATGGAGAAGAGAAACAAAACGACCTTTCAACGAAACGACAAAAATATGAAACGAGAAGTTGCGAGACAAATTCCAACTTCAAGTTTTTTTATTTATTTTTTATTTTTTATTTTAACACCCCATATTTTAAGGTTATTAAAAACTGTACCGTATATTTTAGATTAATACTACGTCTATATCAGATTTTAATTTTATGTTAAATTCATACCTTTTTTGTCAATTTCTTTTTGACTACAAAAGTACTTAAATATCCCTAAAAAAATATTCCAAAGCGCGGAGGACCGTTAAGTCTGTCTATAATCAAAATCAAACTTCAATATAAATTTAAATGTTTATATGCATATAATATTCTTTTAAAAAATTCTTGTAATAACCTCAAAATAAAAAATAACCTCAAAATATTGGGTATGAAAACAAAAATAAAAAAAATCCTTCTTTTTCATTTCCGTTTAATTTATAACTCCAAACGCTATTTATATCATTCATTTTTGCATTTTATTTAAAAAGCAAACCTTTTATTTTGAAATCTTGCATTTTATAACATCTACTATCATTTAGTACAAAAAATCATAAATTCTCTCAATAACACTTCATCTTAACCTTAAAATTATCCTTAATACACTTGAAAAGAAAAAAAAAAAAAAAAACCTAAATTTAGGCAATGGAAGAAAAAATTTTGGTTTCTGTCCTTTTTTTTGTTGTTCAATTTATGTTTTTAATTTATGTTTATTTGTTTATTTCAATTTATGTTCTTAACTGTTAAACTTACTTAGATGAATGATACCACATTATTACTAATGATGACCCAGATAGAATCTACTTGTATGCAAAAGGAAGGGGCAATGCATACTAGCAACAGAAATCTAAAGTTGAACCACAATTTGAGGTTAAAATTAATACTTAACTAATAATCCGATTAAGTTATGCATATGACCCATTTGAGAGTATGGTTAGAACCACACTAGTACGGCTCAAACCACGATTTGAGGTTAATAGTTAATACTGCATGTGAATTTAATAATCTTTTTTGCTGCATGTTGTAATGTAATTCATTCTAATTACTTGTACACCTGCAAAAAGCATACAAACTCGATTTATTTTCCAACTAGCAATTTAAATCTAACATGTGGGAGACGTCTGAAGAAATATGGGAGGCCAAGTCAGTTGCGTGTTGCTAACTTTAGGGACTTCTCAGGATTTTCTCTTTAGGGGGACTTCTCATGATTTTAATTTTACCCTAAAACAACTTTTTTTTTTTTTAAAAAAAACGAAATTAGAATATGGGATACATAAGAAATTCAAAATTCACAGAAAGCTTAGAAAGACGAAAGTGAAAAAAAAAAAAAATCCTCAAACCATGAAAGACAATAAATTAACATGAACTGATGAAAGACAAGAACAGAGAATACTAAAAAAAGAGAGACTAATTTTCACAAACAGAACATTTAACTAGCTAGCACCATGTGACGTTTGGAAGGGAAACAAAGAGAGATTCAAAATGAAAGCTTAATGAATATAATCCGGTTATAATTTGATAATTAATTAGAACATCATATTCCTAAGGAGTGAAGAGGCTTCAATAGTATTTGTGAAAAAAAAAAGGAAAAAAAACACAGAGGGGTAATATAGTAAATTCGTTAGGAGACTTTTTTTTTTAATTTACCTTTGGAACAGAAATGTACACGCATGATGA
Organism: Artocarpus hirsutus; assembly: GCA_946598075.1. NCBI lineage: Eukaryota > Viridiplantae > Streptophyta > Magnoliopsida > Rosales > Moraceae > Artocarpus > Artocarpus hirsutus. Next base: position 18,619 of record CAMOHE010052176.1, read on the forward strand.
CACTATTAAAATTCAGTTCTTTTGGCTTAACTGTTAGAAAGGCCTGCTCACGTGAACGTTGCTTTTGTTCTTGTTGTGCTACAAACAGTACTTTCTGATCAGTGTTTTTATTATTATTATTAAACTTTAGCAAGTAACACATCAACAGCGATTTCATGTTAGCATAAGCTTTTTATATCAGTAGTACTAATTTGGCGCACGTGCTAGCTAGAAAAATTTTTCAAAAAATTAACTGAAAAAAACGAATAACTTCTAAAGTACTTATATTCCCCAAGCTGGAAGGGAACTTGATCTCGTATTCTGCTTTAAGCTTCTCCTAAGGAGAGGTTTTAAAAAGGCTTTCTTCTACTCCTATTGGATTGGATTGTTCAAGTATTACATACCTAGTTACCCATAAAAATTGTGAGACGCTGAAAGTTGATAAATAAAGTAACAAAGATAATCCAAAATAAATAAATAAAGTAACACAAAGCTATTTCCTCTTTAAGCTCTACAACAACACGATTCCTCAAATGAACAGCTGTTTCTGTGCCTCTAAAAGAGAGATACATTCATGAATTTGGGATTCAACTCTCCAACTGCCCAAAATATCGTCCCGAAATTGTGGCAAGAATATTAAGCATGACAACCTCATCGTCGAACTCAGACTTTCCAGCTAGCAAACTAGCGCTCTTCCGTAATAGACCCCGAAGCGACGCACAAGTGTCTGCATCTAATGGGGTGTCGACTACTGCACAAAGCGCAAACAGCCACAAGCAGTCATTCCTCAACAAGATGTCTGTGCCAATGAAGGAGCTTATCCGTTTCTTCAGCATTAACACTCGAGCTACTGAGTCCATTTTTAGTATCACAGACAAAAGAGGATAATTGGTGTAATCTTCAGTCGCAGATGATTTAGGTATTAATTTATCAGGTGAAGGTGAGATATCATTGTCTTCATCGGTCGATAAGCTGGATAACTGCTCACTCTCATTATCAGAGCGGGAGCAATCATGAGACAAGTCAGAATAGACTTTGGTTTTGGTTTCTTCGGAACTTTCAACAATAATGGCCCCAGATGGCTGATGAGGAGAATAGCTCTTCTCTGGAAGGGTTATTTCTGATAGAGGGTCTTCGAAATTTTTTATGCTGGAGATCTCAAGACAAGACAGAGCCTGAAATTCAGAGTTGGTTGAAATTCAATTTCCTCAAGTCCCATAAGTCATGACACCTTAATTTTTCAAACTACAGCTTCACCAACTAACTTTGGTTCCTTTTTTTTTTTTTTTTTTTGTGAAATGAACTAATTTTGATTCTTGAAAAGAAACGTTCAGTAAAATTTTGGATGACAAAACGGAAGAATTTTTTCAAACTTTGTCCAGCTTTACCAAATCAAGTATTCCCCATAGAAGCATTCTTTTCATACCAAAGATGCACTTTCCTAGCTTCATTACAAAAATGATACAAATATCATGTGCAATTAAAAAGAAAATAGTACTATCTGTCCCATATCTGAAGCCAATTCATTGGCAAATGAAATTTCTTTTTTTTTTTTTGGTGAATGTTATCCAGTCTATTTATCGAAATTCATATCAGTTCACTTGCCATATCATTTTCTTTTTCCGAATATACCATATACCCATATCGACTGGTGGTAAAAAGATGGGATAAGACGTGAGCTGGATAATATTAGTTGTTAAAAAAAGGTATATAGAACTTCTACAACGATGTATAATATTTTGAATATAATTTTTTGAAATTTTGATTCTGCCACCAAAAAAATTTTCAACCAAATACAGTCATTAATGAAAACATGGAACGTAGTGAATAAAGACATACCAACTTCAAGAATGTACATAGATCAACATAGCTGTTTCACTTTCTAACAAACCTACTTTAATTGTTGCATTTAAAAGTTAAAACGTGAAATTTGAATCCTTTTTATTTCCTTGTTATCATGCTATAAATGTACTAGATCCTGACAATTCGAAAAGCAAAGTTAGGGGCAAGATCTTACCAGCCTTAGCTGTGAAAATTCAGCAAGAAATGCATCCTCCCACTGCTTTGTGGGCAACAAATGTTCTGGGCACTTGGCAATCTCTGGAATCTTGGGCATATATTCACTCTGCTCTTTCCTTAATTTACTTCTATCAAGCTTGGCTACCCTGACTTTTGGAATATGAGCTGCCTCCCATCTGAGAAAATGAAAGTAATCACTTTAGCACACAATTTCTTTAGTTTACAAATCATTCCTAAATAAAAGGACGAACCTAACAGCAGTAGAAACAATAAGCATTACAAAGCAAGCACTCCCATACTTTCCAGCATTTCTTTTGGACATGGACAACTAAGTTAGATGCCAGATATCTTCATGAGATCCTGCCTAGAGGAGTTTTAAAGTTCTCCCTTTTTTATTTTAATTAGCGATTAGAGGCCTACATCGTTCCAGTATTCGATGCAAAATAGCAACTTGTTCTCTAGTATTGTTCTTGTATTCATTCATTCTTTCCACACAAATTTATTTTTCTCCTTCTTTTATTATTATTATTATTTTTTTTTGAAACAAGCAACTCTATTAATAACAGAAAAATTATGTACAAACAAAAGAGGAAGAGTAATTCTCTTAAGGCAAAAAAAAATTACAAAAAGGATAACCAATTCCTGTCTATATCAGTAAGAAAATTTGCTTGGCTTCTGTTTCTGCAACAGAATCACGTCTGCAGTGAAGCACACAAAGGTATACATTATAAGGTGTACAAGTGGAAAATCACATCTTACACACACACACACACACACACTTCATGGAATTCAACCTATGTATGCGCAATAGTAGAAGACAGGGCATTGTAACACTTGAAAAGTAATTTTACCCGCTACTAATGGTAGTAGATATAGAAATTTGAAGACAACTACCGCCCTGGCAAACTAATGGTTCAAACCTCAATATGCAAGGTCTAAAAATTAAATAGAAATTTGACCTACGGGCCACACATAAATCATAGAAAGTTCCAAGATCAAGTATTCTCATTATTTATCAGTGGAGAGATATTCACATATATTCCAATAAAAAAAGTTCTATAAATTTTCATCGTTGCAGTTCTCTACTCTTCTTCAATTAAAAAAAGTCCAAACTTCAAGGTACACTAGTATCATCAATCCGTGATAGCAAGGGCAAACTGAGAATTTAATATGATACCTGACACGCCTAAGATATTCAAGCCCGTCTTCTGGAGGACCAGAATCAAAGTTGGGTTCTCCCTTAACATAAAAGGCAGGCCTCTGAATGCTAGCGTATTCCTCATCGCTATCATCCTCCTCCTCCTCACTGTACTCTCTTTCTAGAGGTTCATACTTGTCTTCATCTCCGACGTAATAACTACAAGAAGCATCTAAGGGGCCAACATCATCGGTTTCACTTTTCCCCCTATCTGACAACCCATAGTCTATGACCTCAGAACATGATTCCCCTGAAAGTAATCACAACAAATTTCAGAAAACTTGCCAACATTTAGAATTCCACAAAATAGAAAGAATCGTAAGGACTTTGAATCTCTAGTACACAACCAACTCACATGTTTCCTTTGATTCAAGTGCCCTTTAATCAAGCTATTAAACAACAATCACTTTCATTTTAGAAACAATATCCCATTATCAAAACTATCAATTTAGTTTAGGATTAAAGTTCTTCAGGAAAGAAAGAACAGTTGGATTTAGCTATGAAGCATTTGAAAAATATTCAAAACCATCACTTTATCGTTTTTCATTTAAGAAAATATATCAAATTTCATCATCTGCACAAGCATATATGCTTCAGGAAAGAAGAAAAAAAAAAACTCAGTAATTTCCAGACAAATGACTACACTAGCACAAACAACATTTACATCTGTTTCAATCACAACAAAACTTATTTGCTTTTCTCAAATAAACATAAAATTCATAGCAAAGAATTAATTTTTACAGATTCATTAACTTGTACCGTACATAAAAAGTGTTCATCATCATTTTATCTAAAAAAAAAAAAAAATGGGAACAAATACTAATAAAGAAAACATTTTTTTGCTTTTCATTTGCACAAAACTTACCAAGAAGAAGAATTGGAGTGGAAACTTGCTTCTTTCCATTTCCAGATTGGCGTTTGTTAGAATTATCCTTCTTCTTCTTATTATTATTATTATGCTCGGAACTTGCAGCAGCCAAGCCATCATATTCCTTTTTGGCGACTGGACCAAGGCTTTTGCAGACATTTTCCCACATTTTCTTCTGCTCCGCCATGTTCGCAAATCTCAAGGCCTCCATCTCCTCCCTCGAATACTCCATCTTTGCCTTCTTCTGTACGATTTCATCGACTTCTTCACAATCGCTTCTTCCAGGTGGTATTGGTGTTTTTGGTGGTGGTGATGGTGTTATCATGGCTTCGAGTTCTTCCAGTAACTGCTTCTTTTTCTTTTCTACCAAACAGATTTCGGATTTTCCCGACAATCCCTCCTTAATATCACCGCAGGAGCTTTCGTCACCCATCTCCCTCCCCCTCTCTCTCTCTCGCAAGTTTGGGCTCCTCTCTAATGGCAAAGGGTTTTTCAGAACCAAAAATCTTAGCAGACGAATATCATGTGCTTTTCACGTGACTTAATTTTCATTCATTTTCATTTTTATAACTTGTATTTTAAGGTTATTGAAAATCATACCCGTGCATTATGAATGATTCAAATTCTTACCCTTGACTGATAGTTTCACTGTCAAAAAGACTTAAATGTCCTTGAGTGAAAAAAAATGAAAAAAATAATTTAAACAAAAAAAAAGAAGAAGAATCACCCTTTTTATTTTCTTTTTGAGTGAAAATAAAAAATTTCTAGAAAACAGACATTCATTGCAGTTTTAGATCACCTCATATTTATTACGGAAAGAATTAGAAAAAAAAAATATTCTCAAAATTTTAGAGGTCAAAATAAATAGTTGATAAAAAAAAGAGCAAAAATTAGAAGATGGATGTATAAAAGAAAATATTCATTTTCGAAAAAAAAGTAAATATTCAAAATATAGGGCTTGATTTTAATAACTTCAAAATATACAATATAAAAATATAAATATCCAAAAAATAATAAAAATTAGATTCCCACTCTTTTCAGTGGTCTTAACCAGCAAATGTCCTTTCGATTAACGAGCATTTTTCTCAGAATTCTCCAAGAAATGAGGAACAATAATCCCCTCGTTTCGGCTTTCATTGAGCTGCGTTGAAACGACATCGAGCAGCGATCAAAACGACGTCATCATCGTCATCAGGATGCAAGGTGGGCAGCAGCAGAGCCAGAGCCAGAGCGGCGGCGGCGGCGGCGTGGTGGTACCGGTGAGCGAAGCTTTCTGGTCGTTGGTTCAGAAAGCCGACAAGAAGTTCTCCAAGATCCGACACCTCCCTTACTACCACCGTAGCAGGTTAGCTTCTCTTTTCTTTTCTATGTTTTGGTTTGATCATCGTAACGACGAAAATTTTAACTTGATAGTTCAATCAGTGGAGAAAAAATTAAATTTTGAACCCTAGTTCTCTCTCAATATCCCCAATGTTGGATTTAAAGTTTATGATCAAACTCATGTGTTTTTCTATGGTTGGTTTCATCTTTGTAATCATCAAAATTTCAACTTGATAGTTCAATCAATGGAAAAAAAATATAAAATTTGAATCCTACTGCTCTCTCAATACCAACCCCCTCCCACACCACCACCCCCCCCCCCCCCCCCCCCCCCCCCCCCCCCACCCAACCAATTTGGATCTAGGATCAAGGTTTTTCTAGGGTTTATGATCAAATTCAACTGATAATGCAACAAGTGAAGGAAAAAAAGAAACCCGGGGGGGCGCGGGGTGGGGGGTGGGGTGGGGGGTTGTGTGTTGTGGTTGGTGGACTTCGATGCAATATGTTCAAAACCTTGATTGATTAGGAATTAGGGATTAGGGGTTCTCAAGGGTGTTATCATTACATTTCAACCCGATAATTCAGTGATATGGAGAAAAAATATATTCAATTAAAGTTTAATTCTTTCCCATTTCCACCCGATTAGGACTTAGGTTTTTTACAGTGTTCTAAGGTCAAATTTTAACTCAATTCCCTGTATTTTCCTTTCCAATTTGGATCTAGGTTTAAGGTTTTTCTGTGGTTTCTGATTAAGTTTCAAGCTGAATTAATAAATTTTAGGGAGGAATACGATGCGTACTTCTACAAGGTGTTCAAGGTGTACACTCAGGTGTGGAAGATGCAGCAGGAGAACCGGCAGAAGCTGGTCGAATCCGGGCTGAGGCGATCAGAGATTGGAGAGATTGCCTCACGGATCGCTCAGCTCTACTTCGGCCATTACATGAGGACCAGCCAGGCCAGTTATCTCCAGGAGGCCTTTGTCTTCTACGATGCAGTTTTGAGCCGCGACTACTTCAATAACAAGGTCGAAGCCGGCGACCTCTCCCTCGCCACCAAGCAGCTCCGCCTCATCTCCAGGTTCCTCACCGTTTGCTTGCTGTTGAATCGCCGCCAGATGGTCCACCAGCTCCTAAGTCAGCTTAGGGTTTTACTTGACGATTGCAAGAGGACCTTTCCGGTTTGTTTCTTTCTCCGTTTTTTAGCTACTTCATTCTGTTGTGAAATTGTCCAAGTTTGATTGAATCATGTATGTAATGGAATGTGATAAATTCAGGGATGAAGTTCCTCGGAATGTCGTGAATGAATTTGGTATAAAAGAGTGATGGATTGTGCAAGAAGGTGAAAATAAAGAGAAATTTTTTGAGCTTGGGGATTGTGAGTGTCACAAGTTCAAGTTAGGGGGCAAAGTTAAAGAATATCCATGCTTTGGGGCCATAAGTGAAATCTTTTTTTTTTTTTTCCTTTCTTCTTCTTTTACTCTGTTTGGGTAAATTATTCCGCTTTTTAACTCTGAATGTTACAAATTGAAGTCTAGGGACAAAATGAGACAATATCCATGCTCATGGGGCATGAATAAAAATTTTTATTTTCTTCATTTTTGGTTGCTGATGGATCTGAGTTGTGATCTTGTCCAATCTAATCTCTTTTTACAGGAAACCGACTTTAAAGAATGGAAGCTGGTGGTTCAAGAATTGCATAGATTCCTGAAAGCTGACACTGGTTTTATGAATATCAGGCCACTCAGGTATAGTACGGTACTGGACCCTCATCCAGATTCACTTACTTCTCCAGCAAAGAGAAATTTGAGGCTTCGTGATGCAGTTCTCAGCAGCTATCACCACAATGAGGTTAGGTATCGAGGTTTTCCCTTAAGACTATGTGCTTTTGTTTTCTTCTACAGCTACTATATTTATGAGTTTTCTGCTTTACAAATGCTCCGAAATGATAAACTGAAATTTTTCTTGTTTCTAGATGATGCCCTGATTGTGGTTGTGAATTTACCAGGTGAAGTTTTCGGAACTCACTCTTGACACCTTTAGGATGGTTCAATGTTTGGAGTGGGAACCTAGTGGCTCTTTTTACCAGCCAAGTGTTATGAAAACTAGTCAGAATGGGTCTTCTGCGTCCAACCGTACAAACTACTCCCAAGACATTATTGATCCTACACTACCACCTAATCCCAGAAAATCAGTTTTGTACCGTCCTTCCATTACGCATTTTCTAGCTGTGAGTATGATGAAGAAGTGTATTTAGAATTGTTTTGTTATAGCGTATGCAAATCGTATTATTTTGCTTTAAGCTCATAACATGATTTTAGGCATTAAAGAAAAGGACTTGTTCAGCATGAGGTTAAATGGAGGATGCAGCTTTAAATTGAGCCGAATGCTCAGTATGAATTTATTTAGCTAACCAAATCAATATGGTTGTGGATTTTTCTGAGTTAGGCATATTTTTCATTTGTTCTGGCTTAATAAATCTTCCGTTGGACTTGTGATCGATTATTGCCTAAGCTGGTTCAATATCAGAATAGTTTCATGCTATCTAGAGATGTTACCCTGTCAAATTTATGGTTTACTTATGCTTGTGGAAGATATTCGATATTATATCGAGTTATTCAGTTTACAAATATACGGACTAATCTTCATAGTATGGCTTGATAAACTGGCTAATCAATGCAGATAAAGTACCGGATAACATTGTCTAATCTGTAATGATGGTTTAGAATTTCATTTTCTCGTGTGATTTACCATCTCTTCTAAACTGCATGTAGTTGCGCATTCTTTTGGCAGGTTGTGGCGACAATATGCGAGGAGCTTCCCGCAGATGGAGTTATCTTGATATATTTGTCGGCTTCAGGTTTACTTTCTTTTTGTGTACTTAATCGCTCATGCTTGCTATTTTTATTGCTTAGGAATAAGTAATATTTTCTCTTCATTTAAACTGTTTCACAAAGAGGGAAAAACACTTCTACTACAGGAGCTGGAGTGTACTCTGATGCAACCTCCTCTTCTCCTTTGGGACTTGTGTCTGAAAGACAAAACCTAAGTTCTGCACAATCTAAAGAAGAGAGATGTCCTTTAGATGCTCATTGTTTGCAGTTTGGTACTCGTGGAAATGGAGGTATTTATTGAACTTATTCGTAGCCCCAACAATTTATGCTAAACATTATCACACTATCAATAGGTGCCCATCTTTTCCGTTTATTGCTTATTGTTCTCATATCTGCCTCCTGATTAAATTTCTGAAAAAATGTTTCATGACCTTTGGTTCATAGATTATTTTTAATTCAATAAAGTCTTACGACTTTATCTTGATGTATTCTTGAGCTAATGTATTTGCTTTAGAAGTTTTTGTTATCATTTTTATTTTATTATTAGCTAATGTATTTGCTTTAGAAGTTTTTGTATCTGGGAGTTAAGACCACGCCGTTCAACATATGATATTTTTTTATGTCTATGACTTGGTCTTTTCAAAGTTCAGTTTTTCTAATGTCAAAGATTGCTTTTCAGGAACAAATTGTATTTTTCCCAGTGACATAGTTCCATTTACAAGAAGACCACTTTTCTTAGTTATTGATGGCGACAGAAATGAAGCTTTTGAGGTAAAGCATTATCCACCATCTTCTTAGACATGTACAAGTGCAGCAGTTTTCAGTCGTGATGTGTTGGCTTCAACTTTGAGCCACTTATGTTTATGGGTTGCTTTGCTGTTGAAAGCTTGGATTTTTTAACGAGACGTCTTGTGTTAGGATAATATTTATTTCATGTTATTTTCACCTATATAAAAGGCTATCCGGCTTATATGTGTAGGGCATAAATGGAGCAGAAAAGGGGGAAACAGCCACAATTCTTCTTTCTCCAAGCACTTCGTATCCCTACACCAGCACTGACTTATCCCATCATTCGAGTGGAAGTCTATTCACTGCTTTTCTAACAGCTCCAGTGCAGGCTTTCTGTCTCTTGCTTGGTATTCCAGGCTCAGATGTTGAAATGGTGTGTTCAGCAGTCGACCTTCTCTCTTGTAATGCTTGACAAATAGAGGTTATTTGATTCTTTTTCACAGGGCTTACAGTAACAAAATTATTCAGGATTTATATTTGAAGGCAGAGAATCTGCTTTCCTCTTCCTTAAACGACTGGGGATCGCATTTGATTGCATCGGACTCTCTTCATCCTGTTTGGGCACAGATTTTAGGTGATCCATTCATAAGGCGACTTGTTTTAAGGTATTCGGTTTCTATTCGTTTTCTAACCTGAATTTGCAGTCTGCGTAAACCTTACAAGTTCATGTCTGAGGTGGACGTATATATAAAGAACTTGGCATTCTTGGTTTAATGGATTGCAATTATTTACAGTCAGTTGAAGATTTATTATTATGTTTTTATAAGCAAGATTTATGTATTTTCTTTTCTACAGGTTTCTCTTCTGCCGGGCAGTGCTTGCATTATACACTCCCACCTTCAATAAGACGGAATTCGTTCCTAGGTGTGTGCCAAGCCTTCCAGATTCTCTTTCGCCATCAATGGTCACATGTCAGACTCTTGTTATGCAGATTGCAAATGTGTTTGGGGTCACCAGCAGTTTTAGAATCTCTGAGGAAGTTGTACTTGCTGGAAATACAACACATGTTGACACAGACTCAATGTCGTCTTCTTGATGCTTGACAATGAGCCAAAATCTCTTTAAGAACATTCATGGTTTCTGTCTTTTCGCTCATATGCATGATATTCATGGATCAACCTCAATCCACGAATGGTGTTCCATTTCTGTGTTTTCGAAGAAGAAAACCCTGGAAGCGCATGGTGTTTCCTGGTTTTATAGGGCTTACAGCTGAATGTTTTCTTATTCTTTTTCATTTTTTTACTAATTTGTTTTGAATCTAAAGTCATGAATGTGTATGCAATTGTTTCAAGGGAAAATCTCAATGTGAACTTTTTTTAAATTTCATGACTAATACAATAGATCTTACAAGTGAAATAACCTTCTTTTTTTTTTTTAATAATAGTAATAGTCAAATAAGAGTTGAAAAACGAATTAACTTTAATGCTTCGTTTGGTTAGAAGGAAAGAAAAGAAAAGGGAAAAAAAAAAAAAACTATGAGAGAAAGAAAACTATAAAGAAGTGAAATATTTGGATTTTTTTTTTACTTGGTATATAAAGGTGAAAAAAAAATGATTTTATTTTCTCTTGTTTGATATTACAAGAAAAATCAAAAAATTTGAAAAACTATTACTAATATAATTACTATTTTGTCTAAATATTATTTAGCTATTTTTTTAATTTGATGTCTAAATTTTTTTTTGTTGGAATTTTGATAGAAAAAAAAAAGGTAAATTAATAACTTTACTTTCTTTGTATTATTGTCAAACTTTTTCCTTATAAAATCCACCCATATTTAAATAAATCAAGTTTGGTGGGATTTATATGTCATTTTTTTCACCTATTTTTTTTTTCATTATAATTTCTTTTTTACTAAACATCTCATCATATTAATTTCTATCCTAAAATCTTTTCAATGTTTTCTTTCCCTCCCTTTTCACTCATACTAATCAATGCATAAATGAACATATCACAAGGGCAGACAAGTTACATGATTATAAGAGTTGGAAAAAAAAAAGGAGAAGAAAAAAGAGTTGAACTTAAAATTCACTAAATGTTAAATATCTTTTTAGTAACAATTTGAATATTACATATGCAATCATTACAAGCTTTTCTGGCAATCTAGCTTGAACTAATAAGTTTCAAATGCTTCTGTGTAAAACTCTCATAAATTATAGTAAAAATTAAAAGTTTACTATAGTATAAAATTCTCATCTCTTACAGTATTTAAGTTATAACTTGGTTTGTATACACTCTCACAATATTCACTTTACATGGTTACAGCTATTCGCTCTTTCAATATTTCTCCCCCACTGGGTTTCAGCACTTTTGGCCATTTGGAGGATCTCCCATAGATTTAAAAAAAGTGTGACAAAGGCCTGGATACAGTCTGAAAAGAAGAAATATGAGACAGATATGCGAGTCAATATTAACATGATTAATTCATAATAAGTAACATATGTTAACATGATTTAATTCATAATAATTAATATATATTTTTGTTATAAGCTGTATCTCGTTTTCTTCATAGCCCCACTAATTAATACCCAACTACAAATACAAGTTGCAACAAAAATTATAAGCAATATTACGGAGACCACTTTCAGTTCTCATATCAATATTGATGAAATCTAATTATGGTAGCAAGGCATACATAAGAAAGAAACAATGCCTAAAAAGCAATGAAAGTCGTACCTTTACCCTGCTGGCTCAGAGGTCCCAGCTCTTATATCCCGAGTCGCTGAATATATGAGAAACACATAGATAGTTGCCTGTTTGATGGAAATTCCCAATTTCATCACAAATTAAAATTGTGCTAAAGGAAATATGATGAAAAGTAAAATCAGAGAGTGATGAATTCATGAGTACCAAAAATGGCAGCTAAGGGGCTGTTGTAGCTTAAAGTTATAGTCCACTCCACTCCTTCTTTGCCTTCTCTTAAGGGATTGCAAGCCATCTCTACTTCACTGTAATTTCACAGTTTCTCAACCAAACACAGAATAGAAGTTAACAAGGCATTTTACATACGGACACAATTCACAAACTGGCCTAAACATGCACACCACGCAGATAACAAACCAAAAATTTTCCACCTTCTGATCTCAGAAATCCAAACACAATCATGAAAAGGCAATCAGTTCAAACAGTACAATGCAGGCATGATCCCAGTGAAGCAGCAAAAGTACCATGCGAAATTTCTCAGAGTGAATGGATGGCATTGACAAGCAAGCACTGATTATAACAACTAGTACTCATTTTGAGGTTGAAGAGCTAACGTCCAAGTTATATTTCCCAATAGTGGAATGATCAAAAAGGATAGAGAACACTGGTGAGGGAATAGTGACTAATCATAAGTCAAAAACTCCCACAACCCAAGGGTGACTAATCAAATTTTAACCACAAGAAACTACTTCCTACTTCCTAGTGACAATAACAGACAAATCAACAAACAGAAGAATACTAAAAAAACACAAACAGAAGAATACTAAAAAAAACGTAACCTCATATTTGAACTGAACATCAACAAACGGAAATAAATCAGAACCAAAAACTATGGCTAAAGATTGGTTGTAAAATGCAAAAGAAATATGATTAAATGGTTTCACAAAAGTAAGTCAAATAAAAAAAAAAAAAACCATACTAGGTAATCTCTATGACAATAAGCATCAGTTCAATGTAGATCTTCGTCCTCCGATAGCTCAAGGTGAGTTCTTAATCAACAGGATGGACCTAACAAAACAATATAAAGGGGGTTCATCACGCTTTATCATATCTCACATCAAAATTTAGAACACAATAGGCACACTACTGAATGAGGAAAAATTTTATGTTACTTAGCAGGAACCAAACCTCTAGTTACGATCCAAGTCCCAATTCCTAGCCATTCCAATAAATTCCCTGTTCACCGCAATGACCCTACACCAAAAGGAATTCCGACTTCCCATGAGCTGCCAGGACTATTTACCAAGTAAAGCTAAGCTCCTATTTTCGCCATGATCACATTTTCCAAATTATTGCACATAGGTCATAACATCTACGTCAACATAAACTATATTGGACAATAAAACAGATTTTATATAACTTTTTCCACAAATTTAAGTTGAAGAACACATAATACATGTGTGTGTGCGTGCTTGTATGTAGTGCAGGAGCTTTTTGCTTACACGCTCATCAAAATAAACATTGACTAACCAGTATATATCTGTATGCTAGAACTTATCAAAAGATTCATTCCTATACAGGTTGGCATTTTCAAAATCATGATCATACCTCATGGAGATTTATAGTCCAGATCCAACAATTTTCTAGCTTAAATACTTTTCAAAGTGCTTTCCGTTATATGATTGGGCACTAACCCTTTATTGATCACGCGCTCAAGAAGCTTGAGAGCATCGTCTATTTTATTAACCTTCATGTAACCAATGGCCAATATTTGGCCGAATACCCTTTGAACTCATTTGTTCAAGGACTTCCTTCGCTTGGCCCACTTCACCTTGTAAACAATACCTCTTAATAAATGTAGTGTAGGTTATTCTACAAGGCTTAGGACCATGTAGATTCATCTTATCGAAAACTTTTATGGCCTTTTTCCATCATTCGTTGTTCACAAAATGCATCCTTTCCATTCATAGCTACTACATCGGGAAAAATTTTCCAATTCACCATCTCATCAATTAACCTCATGGCTTCTTTCCATTGACCTGAATGACACAATCCATAAATTAACACGGTGTAAGTGACAAGGTCTGGCATTATATCTCTTTCAACCATTAAATGAAACACATCGAGGGCTTCTTTATGTTGTCTTTGCCTGAAAAGGGTGCGCATGATAATGGTTAAAGTTACTACATTCGCCGAGATGGATTCATTCTCCAATTGATCCAACAAATCAACAGCTTTCCTCCATTGGCCTAATTGGCCAAATCCACAAACTAAAGAGCTGTATGCTACGACATCAGGTTTAAAACCTTTATTTCTCGTTCTGTCCATGAAATAAAGTAGATCCTCAATCCCCGCTTCCTTGACCAAAGAATCCAACACAACATTGATTATAAAACTATGGGGAGAGAACTTCCAATTACCCATAATTTCTAAGAATTTTGTTCCTTCTTCCCAACGACTAGATTTGCATAATCCGTGAATCAACAAATTACAAATGAAGACATCTGGTCGAACACCACGGTTGATCATATCTTCAAACAAGCCAAAGGCCTCTCAATTTTTCCTTCTTTCCACAGCCTAGAAATAGTAGGACTATAACAACTTGAGTTCGGCTTAATCCCGCCGCGGTGGTTGCCCTCGTGCATATGCTTAAGCAATTCAAGTGCCTTGGAAGTTTCTCCGGCCTTACAAAACCCATTAATCATCGTCCCATAAATAATTCCGTCGAGCGGGTGTCCCTCCTGTACAATTTTAAAGAACAACTCCACGGCCGCAGCCACCGAGCCTCGCAACGAGAGGCCGTGGAGCAGAGTATTCAGCCTCCGAAAATCGGGCACAAGGCTGCACTTAAAAATAATAGCGAAAACAGAAAAACCCAAAGCCACATTCTTTAAACGGCAAATGGAATTGATGACAATGGTCAATGTACGAAAATTGGGTTGACAATTGCGGCAACCAAGATGCATCAATTCTCGGTAGAGAAAAACGACAGTGGAATGGTGGTTCACCCTGGAGATTGAAGCAAGCAAATGATTGAAAGACGTAACGGAAGGCAGGGGCCGCATTTGAACCATGGAATCAAAGAAACCCAGAGCTTGCTCTAATGATTCCATAGAGGAGTGGAAGTAGATGAAGAATCGTTATTAGCTCTGGAGAAATGACAATGAAATTGGATTCTGTAAATGGAGATGAGAGAAGATTTACCAGAAGAGCTTTTGCTAAACATTTGGATTCTGCAAATGGGGATTTCTCTTCTCTCATATGCAGTGAAACGACTACAACGGCGGCGACGCCTATATCTGTTCCTCTTATCCGCTCTTTGGCTCAGCATTTACGGCCTTTGAGCTCTAATTTTTTCGATCTGAGTATGCCTTTTTTTTTTTTTTTTTGGGGAAATTAAAGCCTTGAACCCTAATCCCTAAACCCGCAAGAAAGAAAATTTTTAAGTAGAGAAAAAACCCACAGATACATGCACACAAACGTGCGGTTTTGTGGGTTTATTTATTAAAATAATATAGGAAATTAACATTACGTTTGTTTGACTGGTCTATTCTAATTTACCTCAATGTGAACAACAATTAAAGTTTAAACTGGTATTTAGTAAAAGATTTAATTCAAATTAAGCAAATAGTTTAACCTGAGCTGAACTTCTTTATTTTGAGTTTAAACCCTTTTTTATTTCAACATTTTGAATCAATAGTAAGTAATGATTTCACTCCTATATATTTGTATTTACAATTTAACACTATTATTTCATATTATTTTTAATTAAATAATTTTTTTTACATATTTTATATTTATTCTTTAATTAAGTAAATTTTTCATGCTTCAAACTAAAGTTTCAATGTTCATCTAAATACAAATTTAGATTGGATATCCTGTTCGAATTAATATTATAACTAATTCAATCCTATAAACCAAACAGGGCATAGGTTGGATTGCCTTTTTTATGACTTTTTTAAGATAAATGATTATATTTTTCTAAATAAGGGAAATAAGCCCTCATCATTAATTATAAAGTCAAAATGAGAAAAATAATTAATAATAAACTCAGATACATACATGACAAATCATAATACATTAGCAATATAATATAGCATATGGATGATAAACTAGAGTACAACAATGATAAACTCAACATCTATTAAAGATCACAAAAATTAGTTATAGACATAATTTTGACAATGATATATCATAGTATGTCAATGATAAGCTCAACAGATGCATATTCTTAAAACTCAACAAAGGTTTTGAGAAGATTGCCTGGAGAGATGGAAAGAGAGGGGAGAAATAACGTGTTTACTTTGTTGTAAGGGTGTTCTAGTCTTTTTATTGCCATTAGTTAATTAATTAAGAGACGAGTGTATAGGTTGATATTTACTTAAAAGGGAGAGAAAAAGACCATTTTTAACTAAATCTTTAATATAAAAGATAAATAGTTTTTTTTTGGGAAACTTTTTTAAAATTTTTTTAAACATTTGAGATGAATAGCTTATTTACATTGTAAATATAGATTATTTTAAAATATACCATTTACTTCTCTATACTTCAAAAAAAGATGCTTTTGCTGCAATTTATTTAGTTATTTATTTTATAGGGCTTTTTTTTTTTTTAAGCAAGTAGCTCTCTTATCGGGTCTTTAAAAGAAATTATTTTGAGGGTTGTTTTGGTAATTGTACCTGAAAACTACAAAACTATAAAACTAAATGACTTTTCTCTTGAGGTGTAATTAAATTTTGGACGTTTGAGAGGGCAATTACAAGAATAACATTAAAAAGTTTATTAAAAACCACGTAAGAGATTTTTCTGCCAACCTTATTCACAAAATTTTACAAAAATTATACTCTATCTCCTCTGAAATTATACCCTACCTTCCTAGACTAACTTTTTTGGCTCTGCTCCTGTTTGCAGCTTTGTTTCACAAGACTTGGCGAATATGCTAAAGTCCCATACAAAAAACAGATCATAAATTTCTTCCTCAACAAGTCCTCTTCATCACCTTTAGGGTTATACTTAATCCCTATTTGAGCCGCTCTTCATTTTGTTTTAAAAGGAGAAGAAACAAGCCACAAATCTTAAAGTGTTTAAATAAATAAAGGTTTCCAAAAAAAAAACAAATCTTTCTACCCAGCACTAGAGGGGCATTTTTTTTTGTATTTCTGGCTTGAGTTTATAACCCTCTTTATTCGATGGACATTGTCGTATTCATGCTCAGAATAGGAATTCTATCTAAACTTTATTAAAAGAACTTCTTTTCAGGCAACTTCATCACCAATTAGCCACACAAATTTTGAAAAAGCTAAGCAAAGACGATATTACAAAGGGCCAACCAGATTTCCAAACTTGAAATACATAACTTTCAGCCACGAGGATCAAACAAACTTCTTGGCGCAACCAAAACACTTGAGAGCAGAAACTTGCAGACAAATATTCAATCATAGCCACGAGAACAAGAAGCATTTTGCTGATCTGGATGGCTCCGGTTACCTTCTGCATCTACAACTGAGAAACAACTGTGCTGATCCAGAAAACAAGTATCATCTACACTAACACCGTCAAGGTGAGCCGGTCGCTTCACAGAACTTGCCGCAAACTAGATGTTAAAGTATCAAGGCGAGCCAGTAACACCAGGGAAGAGCTCTGATATTTTGTTGAAAACATCCATTACCTGAGACAAAAAGGAAAGAAAACACCAACTCATATAAGATTATATAAAATCAAATTATAAGAAGCATGGTCAATCACAAGACTTAATATGTCCAGAACTCTTCATAACCAAACTATTCATTTAAGATTTGATCAGACTGACTGTTTTGATCCTAAATCAAGACTCAATTCTAGGCAGAATGATGCATATTATATATATATATATATATATATATAACGTTGATGAATTGCAATTGAAAATAAAATAATTTTAGGAATCCTTCATGTTCATGTCACAGAAGATCCACCCACCTCCTTGTCATTTTGATACTTTGCAATGCTTAATGGGTTCTGTGAACACTGCAAAAGCAATACAAAATTTGGTTAGTATTATGACAAACAAAACAACTGAATATTAAACTCTCGAAAGACGTACATCCATGATGGCTTGTTGAACTCTAGGGTTTTGAAATGCCAAGGCAACATCAGGATTGGCCATAATCTTTGAAATAACTTCCTCAGGAGTAAGCCCAATTTGGTCTGCAAAATATCACATAGAAAGGAACAGAACTAAGTCCGCATCAATGCATTCATGATTTTGTTTACATCTGCGCCTACATTTGCACACTGCACAATATGTTTCAATGTTTGGTGCAGATAAAAAAAGAGTAAAAAAATAAAAATAAAAATAAAAATAAAAACTGTACCAATAATTTTGCAAGCAATGGTTTATATTTACGATTTTCCGACAAATATTACGACCACGTACTTCTATTCTATATTTACTTGAGAACATGTGTTTCTTCTTAGTTTCCTAAGTCTACTTCAATTCTACATTCATAAACGTGCAGAATAATAAGTTCAAGAATTGGAAGATTTGTACGCGCACTAGTTAGTTGCATCGGGAGTCTTATATTCATATTTTTGGGATAAGGGCTTCTTTTGACTTTTAGATACATAAAACAGGCTTTCTGTAGCTACAAGTAGAGTTATAATGGAAAAATTGATTTCTGCAACTTAAGAAGTTAGTTCTATGGTATTCATAAGAAAGCGTTTTTAATATCAAGAAAAAGAAGAACCAAACATCCGTTTTGGTCATTGAGAACCAAAAGTGGCAATTGGAAAAAATAAATTACTGAATAAGTAGCAGCTACACTAACAAGCTAGGCATAGACCGAAATCAACTCAACAAGTCACAAGGAAAGAAAAAAAATTAAAACTTCAATTAGTTATTTTCATTTAATTTATAACAAAAGGTGATCAGATTAACAAAGGCACTAGAAGTTTAATACATTAAGTCTGGCAGGATAGAACTACATAAATACCCAATTCATATGCCGTGATCAAATTATAATCAAATGCAAAAAGCATCCAAAAGATGCATATCTTGCTCAGATAACATTCATTAGTGCCACTAGAGTTGGGAGTTTCCAACACATATGCAAATCCTTCATAGAGGAAGATACTTTAAACTTACCAAACTGCTGCTTAACCTCAGGACTGCTAAGATCAAAATTCTTCAAGGAATCCATCACGCGGCTGTCCCATTCAGTGCTTCCACCCATATTCTTTCTGGTGGAGAATATGTACGAAAGAATTTAGTGACATTCACCAACCAGCCATTACTGCGTCTTATATAACACAAAAACTACAGATAGCTAGATGCAAACAGTATATCCGGTACAAATGAAATATATATTATTGAAATGCACATTAAGTTTATAAATGAACATCAGAAGAGTTCTGGAAGCAGAATTAATACTACAATAAGAGTGAGCATAAACATGATAGAAAAAAAAATTGTATGTTTAGAAAACAGAAAATGCTCATAATTCATTGCAAAAGCGAGAAAAACATTTCTAGACAAAATAACTTGTAACAACATGGAAAAGAACATACAACATGTCTTCAAGTTGCTGGCGGTACTGTGGATTTTGTAACATCCCTATTACAGAATATATACAGTAACATCAGTGTTTAGGAGATACACATAGTAGCATGAATTAATAGTAAAGTTCTGCATCTGTGTCAAATACATTAAAGAGCAATTGAGAGTACATTTATGACTCACTTGCAGAATAAACTTTGAAAAAAAAGAAAAAAAGCTCAATTTGAAATGCCTAATAAAAAACATTTATTTATAGGAACATGCTAAAACAAAATAGCCACGTGAAGGATTGACTTACACTTAAAGGTAGTGGGATTCCTCATCTCCTCAGGTAAATAGCTACAAGAACACATATGCAGTTAATCCTCTTTTCCATAGCAAGAAACTTGTGAGACTGATAAGTCTCCTTTTAAGTGTACTTGAACGTGGAAATAAAGTAAACTTTCATACATGAGATTCTAATTAAGAAACAAACTTATATTCTTTTCTAAAAAATAAGCATTACTTCACATACAAAACAAGGAAATT
>CAMOHE010052176.1:38343-69887 GCA_946598075.1 Artocarpus hirsutus
AATTTAGTGACATTCACCAACCAGCCATTACTGCGTCTTATATAACACAAAAACTACAGATAGCTAGATGCAAACAGTATATCCGGTACAAATGAAATATATATTATTGAAATGCACATTAAGTTTATAAATGAACATCAGAAGAGTTCTGGAAGCAGAATTAATACTACAATAAGAGTGAGCATAAACATGATAGAAAAAAAAATTGTATGTTTAGAAAACACAAAATGCTCATAATTCATTGCAAAAGCGAGAAAAAACATTTCTAGACAAAATAACTTGTAACAACATGGAAAAGGACATACAACATGTCTTCAAGTTGCTGGCGGTACTGTGGACTTTGTAACATCCCTATTACAGAATATATACAGTAACATCAGTGTTTAGGAGATACACATAGTAGCAAGAATTAATAGTAAAGTTCTGCATCTGTGTCAAATATAGTAAAGAGCAATTGAGAGTACATTTATGTCTCGCTTGCAGAATAAACTTTGAAACAAAAAAAAAAAAGCTCAATTTGAAATGCCTAATAAAAAACATTTATAGGCTTCCATAGGTAATCTAAGGCATTGAGCCAAAGTCCATCTATTAAAAATTTAATCTATATTCGTTCTTCATAACCAAACACCACTTCCAAATTAATCTCCATACAAGTTTCCCACCAAAGACTTATTCCTTTGTATAAGGGGGAAAAATAAACCGAAAGGACAAAAAATATAAACATGTATAGGAACATGCTAAAACAAAATAGCCACGTGAAGGATTGACTTACACTTAAAGGTAGTGGGATTCCTCATCTCCTCAGGTAAATAGCTACAAGAACGCATATGCAGTTAATCCTCTTTTCCATAGCAAGAAACTTGTGAGACTGATAAGTCTCCTTTTAAGTGTACTTGAACGTGGAAATAAAGTTAACTTTCATATATGAGATTCTAATTAAGAAACAAACTTATTTTCTTTTCTAAAAAATAAGCATTACTTCACATACAAAACAAGGAAATTTATAACGAAGAGAGAAACAAAAAATACAGACAGAAGATCCAGAAGACCTCCCGAAAAACTATGCTTTATGAACTCATTTATAACTTCCAGAAAGAACAAACGCTTAGAGAAAAGCACATTTCGTGTTTTTGAGAATTAAGAGAAAGATATAACAACATTAAATTTAAAATCACAAAAAGAGATTAGAAAAGAAAGTATATTACGGGTAAACCATCTTTTGCACAGTTGGATCTTCCATCATCTTCTCCAAAGCTTCAACAGAGATGGTACTTCCTTGTCCTATCCATTATTAGTAAACATTATAATATCAGCTTAAATTCCATGTAATGCAAAATGGAAAAAAGAGAAAAAAAACATTTCATGTAAATAGAAAATTATAACAGCAATTAGTAAGATCTCCATTGTCTTGAGTGAGTCATATTAATGTACCATACCACATACCACCACATGGGGAGCTGACATATTTTATATTATACAAATACAAAAATACGAAAAATTTATGAGAAAATATATGGACAACATAAAATTTACAAAGGGAAAGGGATACATCCAAAATGAAAGGAAACTAGGAATAACAAAAAACCATATAAATTCGTTCTACTCGATCAAAATCAAAAACAAAAGAAAACCCTGAACTCCTTCAAAGTAGAAGTCTACACACAGAGAAACCAGTCATTTCTCATTAACAGATTTCCTTCTCAGAACTGTCTTCATAGATCCTTTTGTTCATCCTCACCAATAAGAATTATGCAAGTAGCAGCTAATATTGCTTAACTGTAGACCGTCTCAGCTTGAGAAAGGAAAGCAGTGAAAAATTCCTCCACAAAGTAATCCACACACATGCAAAAAAAAAAAAAAAAGGAACCTTATAACGAGGAATATTAAAGAGTCAATCTCTACTTACGAGTAGATTGCGACACCTGTGAAGAACCAACACCCTGCTTAGACGTAGTTCCATTCTGAGAAAACTTGTATAATACGCAAATAGGTTAAACTTCTGATACAAGACTAAGCAAGAATGATTAAGGATAGAGAGAGAGAAAGGAGACAGGAAAAAGGATTGAAGAATTAAAAGAATTTAGTGAGAGATAAAAAATCAAGACGGGAAAAATTCAATAATCTGTAATAAATTCAATCAAAGTCTTCAACACTTAACATAACGAGCCTATTTATAGATAGGCAATCCTTCAACTACCAAAATAAAGAAACCAAACTAGAACATCTATAAAAGTTAAACTCAATTCCAATGATATAGATAAGTAGACTTAATTGATATCTAACATCCAGTACTGCAATAGCTTTCCGACTAACCAAAAGCTCTTAATAAACTCAATAGCAATTACTTACTCCAGCAGTGGGACTTTCTTTAGACGAAATTGTCTCATCAGCATCCTTTAAGCTGCTCTCAAAAGGACTTTTTTGTTCAGTTTCTTCAGGAGAGACATCTACAAAAGCTGAACGTACAAAAAACTTACAATAAGAAAACACTTTAACGTACAATCAAAAGAAAGTATATAGAAAGGACTGGTTAACAAGTTACTATAACGTCTATATCTTCACCCCTTTCAATAATCCAGGACCTCAATTCCTCCATCAACTATAACTTATAGGAGCAAAATAATATTACTATCCAAGCACTCAATATTACTATCTACAAGGACATGTATAGCAAGTCCAATGAAGCTTTTATATATGAAGCCAAACTTCTAGCTAATACATAAAGTGAATTTGATTAAATACATCAAGAAGGAATTTCCAAACTAATAAACACAAAGAACTCAGAAGAACCCAATAGGGTCGCATCTAATGAAACTACTACCAGCACACAAACGAGATTCATCGGATGTAAGCTGTCTATCATGAATCATCCATCATAATTAGTAGAAAGGAGCTCAAACTCAAGAAATTAAACAAGACGGATGCTTACAGATTTGATGATCAGTAGGTGAGATGGGTGGTTCACTGCACACCTACTGCTACACTAAAAGCTATGTTGTGTTGAATTTTTTTGCATGTAAAACGTCATAAACACATCTTATAACTAAATAATTTGAACTTCAACCAGACAATATCAATTGACTCTTTTCTATGCTTATTTAGCAGTGAGGCATTCTTTCATGATGTCTCATTAGATTGAATTCTAACGCTAGCATTTACCAGACATCTTGAAAACTAGCACGCTTTTGTTAATATTTTATTTTCTAAGGAAAGTAAGATTCCTTTATCCACACAAAAGCAACATCTCCTATGGGCCGACAAAATGCAACCAGCATTATTTGGTTCAGACACTAAATTGCAAATATAGAACAACAAAAAGCTCTTTCTGCAATGTAAAAGAACTTTTCTGTTACCAAATTTCTTGGGTTCTTCTTTTTGCTCTTTTCCGTCTGTGACATCAGTGGCTGGTGTTGCTTCTACTCTGGTTGCAGCCACATCCACTGTCACCGCTGGTTGAGAAGCTGCAGGACGAGGCGGGCTAGTGGGCCCTGATGGTGAAGGCGGTGGAAATGGAAAAGGTGTTCCCGGAGAGAAGGCAGCATTGTTGAATTGGTTATTTTGAGTATTCATTTGACCCATTAAACTCTTGAAAGCTTGTTGCATTGCATACTTCTGTGGGAAGATAATTCGGAACAACCAAAACAATATGAAAAGAATGCTATTCCATATTTTATCAGAAAGGAATAGAAATAATTAGGAATCTGCTTCACTAATGCACATTCATGAAGTGATAGGAACTAGTATCTGCCAAATAAAATAAAATGGACACAGCTATCAAACAGATTAAAAACATTTAACTTGTGCAGGATATATTTTTATTTTTTTCTTTTTTTTCCTTTTTCCTTTTTCTTTTTTCTTTTTTTTAATGGACGGGAGAATTTTCAAAAAATAAAAAATAAAAAAAGAGAGAAGAAGAATTCTTTTTGAAGCTACAAAGACTGTACAATCAGGATAAGAAACTCAAAATGCTTCCGACTCAACATCATCTGACCTAATGAATTATCCCTGAACTCCTATAATGATTGTAAAATATCTTGGATGCACCTTATCTCTAAGCTGTCAAAAATTAAGTAAGCAAAATATATGATATGCCTACTTTTACGGGAGGATTACACTAACCTTTAAGAATCCAGCCACCTGCCATTGGAATCAACTTGTCAAACACGCAGCAATTAAAAATATTTTAACAAATTGCATAACAAATACCAAATAAATTATCATCTCACCCATGTAAAAAGCGCCGAAAGCCCAACGCCAACCCCAATCCAAAAGAGAGGTGACCCTCTACAAAAGAAGAACAAAAAGTCGTGTGTGGGTGTGGGCGAAAATGCAACGTATCTGTATCAAAAGCAAACAAAAACTTTAAAAATGACAAAATGTAAGTAATATGAATACATTTGTGATGAAGGGGGAGGCACAGAGACTTGTGGGACACCAACAGAAGACGTTTCTTGACCACGTGATGAAGAAACGCTTGCAAAACGTTGCAGTTTTAACTTCTCTACAATGTGTAAGCAATAAACAAGAAGCAATTGTTAGTGAACTTTACATACTTTAACCAAACAATCAGCCAAGACATAAATTCAGGTTTTATAGCATCCTTGGAAGGAAAAAAAAAAAAAACACCTAGTTCGCTTACGCGAAGCTCAGTACCAATGAATTGATATAACCAAATTTTCTTCAGATATATATATTTTTGTCTTTTCCATTTGAAACCAGCTTAACAAGCAAATAATGGAAATGATACTTCAAAAGGAAACGAAAAATCGAACGAAATTCTGACAAAGAAACAAGCTTTGGAAATAATGGCGCTACAGTTCATAAATTTCAGATTTCAAGTGTAAAGTCAAAGTAAGAAACATCAAATAACAAAGCATAATCCCTAATTCGTAAGAACCTGGACAAGAAGAAGCGGAGACGCAGAAGCGAGAAGGGGAAGAAGAGAAAACGGCTCTGAAATTGGGACTGTTGTTGGAGAATCGGAAAGGGGAGGGCTTGAGGAAGGACGAGGAGGAGGGGCGAGAGAGGGAGAGGGAATATGGAAGAGAGAGAGGCATCGTCACCATTTGATGGCTGCTCTACTTTCTCCCTCTTTCTCTGCTCTCCAAAAATGGAGTTTTTAGGGGTTTAATCAGAAGGCTAATACAACGGAGGAAGAAGACAATGGACTACTCAGCCGGTGATGGGGACAGTAAAGCATAATTGAAAAGACAAAACAGCCCCACTGTTTACATTGTAATTCCTCCTTAATATTATGGTTTCGTTTCATCAAAGGGGTAGAATAGTGATGCAAGAATAACTACCAGGTAGTTTAGAACTTAGGTTCAAAATTGTTTAAACGAGTTCAAATTATAAAGGCATTTTAGACAATAGAATAATAATAAAGGTTAATTTAAATCATAGAAATAGTTTTAAATTGAACAAAATCCCTAAATCTAAACTTTGACCCTTCAAAGTTTACATAGTTTGAACTATTTTTTACCATAAAAATTATTTTCATTCTCGTTTTTCTTTCGTAAATTATAATTTTTCAAACATTAGTTCTTTTTTGCCTTAATATGATGTTTCATTCTTGTTTTAAATATTTAAATTCTAAACATCAATACAAAACTACCATTTAAACCACACAATTTAAAACTCATAGTTAAATCATAAAGTTCTAAATTACATCATTTTTAACCCAAAACAACAATGGAACCCATACTTTTTCTCTGTAAAAGTGTCATTAGGATGATTAATAGTATTATTAATGGGTTTTTTTGGGAAAAAAATACTTAATAGTATTATTGTGTTATTTATTAAAAAAATACTATTATAACAAAAATACAATTTTTGAATAATAATTAAATTCCCTTAAACCATCCTTTTTTTAGAATTTATATTAAATTATTGTTATATTGTTGATGTTAGGTTTTAGCATTTAAATAGGAAAATCAATCTATAATTCATGTTTCTTTTCTGTTAAAGTCAGCATATAAATATTTTTTATTTATTGATAAATATAATAAAATCTTAATGTTAATGATTTTAAAAAATATGCAATTGAATCTTAATTTATTCCTCTATTTACTATGAACACAATGAAAAAAGAATCATCTCATTTGGATATCAAATGAAGAAGTCATGATTTTTTTCCTCAAATATAGGAAAAAGAATTTCAGCTTTTACTATAATAAAGATATCCGAGTATCAAAAGTTTAGGTTCAAAACTTTAAAAACTTAGATTCTTGATACTCAAAGGATTTAGATTTTAGAAGAAACAAACACATATCTAAAAAATTTTTAATACTTAAATCTAAATTTGAGTCCATTGAGTCTAAAAAATACACCAAGCAAACAGACTCATAGATATGTAAAATTTGAGCATTTAATTACAAGTCAATTTTAAGTTAAGCAACTTGACTTGAAACCAACTTAGTTTATTATTTCTCAAACATGTCAATCTAAAATTGATGTAAAAAATTAAACACCTTGCCCAAATTCATTTCTTTCATGTCATTTTTCTAGCAATAAATCATCACAATTTGAATTCGTGTACCAAACAAGTCCTTGGCAATTTGGGGTTCAAGCGGGCATATTTCAAGAGTTTGGGGGTCTAAGCGAGAAGTTCAACAAGTATGAGGGCCAAGTACAAAAAGTGCAAAGTTCATGGGTGTGGTGGTTAGCATTTTGAAATATTTTTCTCCCCTTCCTCGCAGCTGTTGGATCACTCACATGTACATCTAACGGCCCAAATTGAAAGAACTGGTATGAAGGCAATTTCGTGTTTGTCTCTCTTTCTCTCGTTCGGTTGGAGGGCTTCATCTTTGCCCAAAAAAAAACTGCGAGCTTTGAGAATAATCAATAATGGAGTCGGTGGCAGCTGAGAAGAATCAATCGGAGAACAACAATGGTGATTCCACGAATATTACGCACTCAGTTCTGGACTCTTCTTCCTTCCCCGACAACAGTTCCGAAGCCCTTGAACGCCAAGCTCGCGACCTCAAAGCCGGTCTTCATCCCCTCAAGGTCTCTCTCTAAGATTGGATATTCTCCTAGTTTTATTTTTATTTTTTATTTTTTGTTTGTAAACTGACCGGCTAGGGATTTTGTTTGGGTTCTTTTCTTTGGGAATTTTGTTTTTGTTTTTGTTTTTGTTTTTATTTTATTATTGATTTCTAAATGGAAAGTCTTTCTTTTTAATTAGTTGCTGATCTTGTCATTTTTAAGTTTATATTTTTAGTACAATAATTTGTTGGATATTTGTTGCTCTCGAATTTGGAAATGATTCGAGGGATTGGTGTTCAACGTGAGATAATTTTATTACCTTAAGTTGATAAAGTTTTAGATGAAATTGAATATCAATATGTCGTCAATATTAATCAGTTTCACATGATCTTCTGTTTCTTGAGAGTTCATTTAGGGATTACATGACGCGGCCTAGCTAACAAGTGATTGTTCATGGATGTATAAAGTATAGAGTAACCATAACATGTCATGTTATATATATATGTGTGTGTGTGTGTGTGTGCTTGCATGATTCAGTGATGTACCAACACATTTTTTTAAAGAAAAATATTACATTATTAGATGGATGGATAATCCTTTATGTTTATATGTTTTGTAATTTTTTGAAGTACTGCTACCGACACTTATTTGTTTCAATATTCTTATGATTAGCACAAGTTTGTATTTTGGTACACTCGTCGGACACCAGGAGTTCGAAGCCAAGCATCTTATGAAGACAATATAAAGAAAATTGTGGATTTCAGCACGGTAAGATTCTTTTTTTGAATAAGAGAAGTGTAAGGTGTGCTTTGCCCTTCTTTGCCAGATTCTTTCTTTGCTTCCATATATTTATCACTCTTGAAAATGTGCATTTTTAGGTTGAAGGTTTTTGGGTCTCTTATTGCCATTTGGCGCGTCCATCTTCTTTGCCAAGCCCAACAGACCTACATCTTTTCAAGGAGGGGATTCGCCCCTTATGGGAGGTAAATATCTCAAACTTGATTAAGTATGCAACCTAAGTATTTTTCCCATTTCTAAGTATCACCAAGTTGCTCCTTTTATATCTTTCTTTTCTTTTCTTTTCTTTTTTAATTGATCAGGATTCTGCTAACTGTAATGGTGGTAAGTGGATAATACGGTTCAAAAAGGTTGTGTCAGGCCGTTTCTGGGAGGATCTGGTGAGGAAAAAAACTGAGCTTATGGAAATTAGTAACTATCACGTTCTGTTATAATCTGGCACCCTTTTTTGCAATGTTGTTTGTGTGGAATTATTTCTAACCATTATATAATACTCAGCCAAGTTTTATGAACATTTGGTTTTTGACTCATCTTAGTGTTTATTATATAGAAATATGGTGGTTGCAATTTTGATTGTGGACTGGAAGTTGGGTTGGAACTGAAATATCTTGATATATAAGCATATTGTGAGGCTAGATATTTTGAAAATTATGGAACTGAAATGATGTATAATCGTTTTTTACATCTGGTCAAGTAGTTGCTTAAATTTGTATTGCTATATGATTCTTTATTTACTGAATCAAGTTATATTATTTGCTTCCACTAACATCTGTCAGACATCCCAGTGTGTTTACCTACTTCTGGTTGCTTGACTTCGTAAATAGTCAGTTATCCAAA
This sequence comes from Artocarpus hirsutus, assembly GCA_946598075.1. Classification (NCBI taxonomy): domain Eukaryota; kingdom Viridiplantae; phylum Streptophyta; class Magnoliopsida; order Rosales; family Moraceae; genus Artocarpus; species Artocarpus hirsutus. The sequence goes on from CAMOHE010052176.1 coordinate 46,966, forward strand.
AAGCACACAGATAGTCAGCCTTGTCTAGCGGTTTACATATCCCACAAATAAAAAGAACTAAAAACAGGGAAAAGAAATCTGTGATAAGTGTGTTTTGTGTGCTTGTACGAATTTAGGCACAACATATATCCTATATAGTTATCTTGTTTCATGCCCACTGGAGATTGCACTCTTCATGATGGAACAAGGGAGCTATAAATTTGTCATCACTTACCGTTGCATGTGTTCTGCAGGTCCTTGCATTGGTGGGTGATCAGCTTGATTCTGGAGATGACATATGTGGGGCAGTGCTGAGCATTCGTTTCAACGAGGATATATTAAGTGTCTGGAATAGGAACGCATCCGACCACCAGGTTGGTAATTTATGGATCTTTTTCTGTACTTTATCTCTCTCATCAACTGCAAAATTCTTATCTTGCAAGAGAAACGCATCCGACCACCAGGTTGGTAATTTATGGATCCTTTTCTATACTTTATTTCTATTTCATCAACTGCAATATTCTTACCTTGCATTGCTTGTTGCATTCCAGGCTGTAATGGCTTTAAGAGATTCAATCAAGCGGCACCTAAAACTTCCACTCAGTTACGTTATGGAATACAAGGCTCATGATGCTTCGTTGCGTGATAACTCATCCTACAGAAACACATGGTTGAGAGGGTAAGCATGTGATAGCTTACGATTATGCACCGACCCAGATTAGCTGTTGATGGTTTTTAAGGGGAGGCTACTGATACTTTTGGAGCATTACTTGCTATCATGATATGTACACACTTTCTGGGGATATCTGTAGATTAAGTATGTGAAACTAGTTCTTATTACCAAAAAGTCATTGATGGGTTTATCAACGGATTGTTCCTTATGACCCATGAAATGTCATGCTTTGAGTAACCGCCAAAAAAAAAAAAAAAGAATGGGTGTTGGAACGCCAACTTGAGCTCTCCACAATTGTTGGATCATGCATATTTTACAATAGTTTAGGCCTTACACTGAAACGTATAGTAGCGCATTGTTTGACTTTATGAAAGTTAGCTAATAGTAGTGTTTTAGTGTATGTAAATTAAATACCTTTATTGATATCTATATCTAAAGGAGAAACAAAAACAAGTCAAAAAGGTTTTTTTTTTTTTTTTTTAAAGCTAGTTTTTAAACAATAGTTGCATTGTGTTATGTGCCAAGGATTTTTGGAACGTTCTCTATTTTTGCTTTCAAATTCTTTATAGGGTGTTCAAACATTTCTCTAATATGTTCCAAATAAAACTATGCATAGCTCACGTTAAGTTTCAGAGTCTCATTTAGGAACTTTGAATCGAATGGAAAGAACCAAAAATATAACGCACAACATTGATAGGTACGGCTGCACTGTTTTTGTGAACAACATTCCAAACAAGATTAAGCGACACAAAAAGAGTATTTAACATAGAGTGGGCAATGTGATTCTGTGAAAATGGATATGTGGCATCGTAAACATTTGGGGTTACAAAAAAAAAAAAAAAACCATCAAACGACCTCTTCACACGTACTTCTTTTTATGATTTATGACTTTATTTTTATTTTTATTTTTTTTGGAAATCCCTTGTATGATTATGTGTGATACTTGATTTTTAAAGGAACTAGTTCAACAAAATCAAAGATCTCATGTTGAAGAATGGTATCCACGTTAACATCGTTCATACAATTCGTTATTACAAGTGATGAAGCAGGATCAAAGATTTTGAAGCCTGCGATTGAATACAAATCAGTGAACAGAGCCTTGTGTCTTTTATACTGCTCAGAAAACAGTCAGCTGTATAACTGTTTTTTGCCAGGTTCGTAGCTAATCTAAGCCGGCTTGTGTAGAATGAGCAAATTAATGATTCAATATAGATTTAAATGAAGGGGATGTAAAACTAAAACTTGAACTCCCTCTTTACACGTTCGGTTAAATTCAAACGATCCATCAATGAGCAAATTAATCATTTCCTTTATAATTTATTGCTGGTGAATATAGACCTGACGGCAAGGTTTATAGCAATCCTTGTTTCCCTCTATTTTGTCCCTTTAATTTGACGTTTTGGCAATTTACTTCATGAATTTTTAATTTTATAATTTAACTCCCAAACTTATAAATTTATTCTAAATCATTCCATTAAAATTGTGTTACTTTGTTTTTGATAGAAATTGGCGTGTAATTTATATATTTGTCATTAATAAAGAGCATTGCATGTCCTTTTCTTTTTTATCAATGTTAACCCAAATTTATATATATTTAAAACAACTTAATTCAAAATTTTCTATCTTCGTAAAACTTAATTAAAGATCTTAATCAAAATACATTCGAGTTAAAATACATAAAAATGATCATTTATGTAATTGGTTGATGACCCACATGAAAATCACTTCTTAATTTCTCCCAAAAACAAAAGTAAAACACTTGTCAATGGGGAATTTACAATAAATTTATAAGTTTACAGAGCGAATTATCAAGATTAAAAGTATAGAGAAGGCAAATTGTCAAAAACAAAATGAACGAAAAGGGATATAAGTGTTATTAAATTAAATGATCAAATCAAATAGAAAATTCTTGACATGAATATGAAACATAAACGTAAAAGAATAAAAAATATCCTTGCTAGGGCACGTTGTTTAGCCTCACTCAGAGAACAAGTTCTTAAAATTTACCCTACCGACAGGAAAATACGACATGTTGTGCCGTTGAATTTTGAAGAAAAAAGAAAAACGATAACTAAAATAGCTTAAATATTTCCAGTTCCAATTAATCATTTGATGGCGTAAAGTGCATGAATTTGCTAGTTTTGTCCCTTTTTTTTTTTGGGTGTGTGAATGTATGAGTTTGCTAGTTATCTGTTTGAGCATTACTTATGTTGCATAAATTATTAGAAAATTGCCAGTGACCATTTTTCAACTTTTAATTTTATTAGTTATTTTCTAAATTTAATGAAGTGCTTAGCAGCTTGTTTCGAGTATTCTTTAGATTATTTGAACTCAAATTTAAATTCGAGTATTTAGAATCATTTGGATACATGTTTGTTTTATCCAAAATTCAAATATTTTGAGTATCAAGAATTCAAGTTTTCAAAGTTTTGACTCCCCTTAAACTTTTGATATTCGGATATCCTGCTACAGTAAAAACTAAAATTCTCTCTCCTATATTTGACGAAAAAAAATCATAACTTCTTCATTTATTATCCAATTGAGATAACAAAGGAATAAATTAAGATCCATATTATATATTTTTAGGATCATTATCATTAAGATTTTATTAGATTTGTTGATAAATAAAAAACTATTTTCACTACTTCTCCAAACACAAATTTCAATTTTATTCTATACTCAAATTACAACTTAAATGCACATCCAAACGTAAATTCGAATAACAATTCAAATCACTAACTCAAATCATAATCTAAATTATACTAACTCAAATCAAATCATAAATTCAAATCTCTTTATTAAACGGACGGAAATCCTAATTAACGACAACCGTTAACTCATTTGAAAGGGTATAAGCCAAAATTTTCAACCACGAGAGACTCGTTAGGATAAGTGCAACGACATAGATGTAGTCGTATATTGTATAGCTATAGATAAATAGATATAGTCATGAAATGATTTTAATCCTAGTGTCCTGAACTAGTATATCATGATCGTAGAGAAAACAATCTTAAAATCTTAAAAGGGTTAATTACATGATTATATCTCTCAATTTTAACAATTTCTCAATCCATCTACCTGTTTTAATATACTATGAAAGTATTTTTTAAATTTAAAAAGTTTGTTTCAATTTTTTCCCTATAAATTGAAAAAGTTAGACAAAACAATATAATTACCCTTAAATGGTTATAAAAAAATCTTATAGACAAAAATCCTAAAACAAAAAATCTAATTAAAAAAAAGATATTAAATTTTATGGTTTTTTCAATGTTAAAATATTTTTAAAAATTTTTATCAAGAAGAAAAATATATTTCATAAACAAAGTCGGTCTAATTAGAAGAATTTTTGTCTTATTTCTATTTTTTTGTGCAAAAAATTATGTAAAAGATGAAATTGAAACAAAATTTTTAAATTCAAGAAACACATTTGTAGTTTCTTGAAACAGATAGATGAATTGAAAAATAATTAAAACTAGAAGATATAGTTATATAATTAACACAATCTTAAAATGGACAAGGATAATTCGTTTTTGGGTTGTTTTTATAATTGGCCCCAAAATTTTAAGATAATTCTCATTTTATCTCTTGAATTTTAAAAGTTTATACTTTGTCCCTAAATTTTGAATTAATACCTATTTTAGTAGAATTTCTATTAAAAACAGACAGGATAAAAGTGGAATCAATCTCCACTAGCCTATTTTGTCACAATATATGTTCTAAACAAACAAAATAAGACCACACGACCAATCCCACATTTTTTATTTATTTTAAACAAAAATTTTAACAAAGGGGGTTAAGTAGGAGTCATTCAAAGTTTAAGAAATAAAGTGGACATTTTTGAAGTAAACAGAGAATAGCCCTAAAATTCAGAGGCCACAAATGAGAATAATCCTTTTTTTTAGTTTTTCTAAAGACAGACCATTTGTATCAGCTTGCCTGCAGCCTGTATATTGAAAATTCCAACACCACCGGCTGAATTGAACTTGAAAAATGAGCTCAATTTCCGCTCTCGTCACCACAAACCCAATGCTGCACAATCCATTGACCCCACAAGGTCCTAAATTGAGGCTCCAAAACATTTACCACCTCCTGTTAGGGCAGGATAAAACATCCCAAGGCTGCACCATACAATTCTTATACTTTCTCCCATTTTGTTATTCAACAAAAGAAATGGCTTTGTAGACTACCGACTTCCATAAATTTGCAGACTCAGCTATTGCAAAAATCTAAAACTTCTTCAAATCCAAAATTCTAAAGAAGCAGCAGCAATTATGCAATCAACAAAAGAGTTAAAAAAAAAATAGAAGGAAAGGATCATCCTGATATTGATTCTGCCTACTTTTATGACCCAACGGGAAGCAACGAAAACACATGTGAAACTAGAAAAGAAAAAAGAAATGGTGTATTTCTTGGCTTCCACTGCCTAGCGTGATCCATGGTATTGACAAACAAGCGATTGGAAAGACTCTCGAGACACCGGATGGACAGGCATCACAATCAATGCTTTCCGTCTTCCTCTTCGCAAAACTTGGAGTATTGATCGGCGTCCATCAAGCTCTTCACCTCACCTGCATCACTCACCTCGACCTTCATTATCCATCCATTCTCATATGGACTCAAGTTGACCTAGTTCCGAATCAAAACAACACCAAAAACAAAATGATTTAAGCATGATTAAAAAGAAAATAGTTGGAGGGATCACAACATGTGAAACATCATCAACTGAAAGAAACTGGCTAGAACGTGCAGAGGTTGTTACTATTTACTAAAGACGAGTTAACACCAACGTTACACAGTGACGTTAGGAGCAAAAGACCTTCATATTATCCGTTTGTTAAACTCTTGTTTGTTCTGACAATGGCCAAGGGAGCATCTTTAACATTTACCATTCAAGTTGGATTGTGAATTTAGTTAGCAACACGAAACATTTAATTTCATCATTGAACACCATGGCCGAAGAACTTCACTCGGGTTCAACTTTCCATGATGCAAGAACTTTATTTGCTGAGATTTAAGGAAAATTGCTGCTTTGATCTACAACCTTTTAAAAGCATTGCACGTAAGTCCTCCACTATTAAATGTGTTATATAGGTCCCTAAAGTAACAAATAGCGCACGCAGCGTCCTTTCACCCAAGTCCGTGAAATTTGACCGTTAAACATTGTTCCTTTTCTGCCCAAGTTAGTGCACCTCCAAAGTAACGAAAACAGTTCATGGACTTGGATTAAAGGACCCTTCATGAATTATTTTCGTTACTTTAAGGACCCAAATATCACACTTTCATAGTTTGAGACCTAAGTGCAATACTTTTGAAAGATTGAGGCTCAGAGCCACAATTTATCCCTGAACTAAAATAATGCACAAGCATTGTATTAGCTTCTGAGCTCTTGGAAATCAACCGAAAAGGTGAATAAATCAAGCTAAAACTTCATCATCCCACAAGCGGCCTAAGTCAGCAACTCAACGAAGACAAATACGAAAAGCATCCAGATTCAGAATATCACCTCCTTTCCCACTTCAATATTGATAGAAATGTTAGTTCAAAATGGTTAATTTGAAGTTTGAAACCAATACATTTGACATAATTATTAACAACACATCACAAATCTATAACTGTTGTCTCTAAGTTTTAAGGCAAAACTTGCGCCTAAAGACGTTGGAAATGAAAAGGATACTTGGATTGTGCAAATACTAAAAGAGGTACTGTGTAATCAATTAATGATGGAATATTCATATGCAGTATGCGCTAGAGGTATTAATCAGCTACACGACTTAATAACTTCTTTAATCAGGACTCTGTTTTATATTTGCCATAAAGGGGTGGGGTGGGGTGGGGTGGGGTGGAGAAGATTGTGCAAGGTGACTTATGATCAAGAACAAAACAATGATGGAGAAAATTAAAAAGCTCAATAAGATTTATTTTATTTATTTTTTTAAATAAGAAAGCTTCATAAGATTTTTTAACAAGAAACCTTTAGAATGGTCATCAAAATAAAAACTAGTGTTGCATTCACAAAGAATCTATTCAACTTATGGTACCAAATCTTTTTCAAACGAAAGACTAATTTTGTAAAAGCTTTTCCAGAACATAATTTTCACTTTTGGTTTATGCTCAAACTACCGATAACATCAAGTTTCGTTAATCTAAACTATGACAAACTATTCCTTTTTAAAATAAATTCACTTAAAGAATTTCATAACAGAAATTTTGACACATAAGAAGAAAAACAAACAAAACTAGCCGTAGTGCACAAGTTAAAATTCATGCAATTCTGACAATCAACAAAATGTAAGGATTGTACTCACCAAACCAGGCGAGTTGTTGAGCTCCTCGTTGACTTCAACAACCTTTCCTGACACCGGAGAGTAAACATCGCTTGTCGCCTTGACACTTTCAACAGCACCAAAACTGTCACCCTTGGTTATAGATTTCCCCACTTCTGGCAATTCGACATACACAACATCGCCCAAGTGATCTTGCGCATGATCGGTTATGCCAACGGTAGCTGAGTTCCCCTCCACTTTCACCCACTCATGGGAGTCGGCATACTTCAAATCCTTCACAACTGCGGGACCATAAATAGCAGATAAAATTAAAGCAAAAAGAACAACATCATTAAAATGATCATTAAAGAAAACAGCTCTCAATTTCCCTAGTCCAAGCAAAGTCGTTCTATTTCATCACATGAATTACAAATGCTTGACTTCTACATCAACATTTCTTGACCATGCTATCCAAGAGTTTCTAATCCGGTCGTATAACTTTTATCCTCTCCAATATCTGTCTGACAAAGTACTTGAAAATGACAAAAAAAACAAACAGGAAATTAATCATTTAGCTTTACGGATATCTCCATACATGAAAACTCCTTACTATCAGCAAAAACGGTGGAATCTCAGCTAAAAAAAGATGATATCTGTTTTATCCAAATAAAATATCAACATAAAAATTTAAAGAATTTCCCCTCCAAGATATATACATAAAGAGAGAGAGAAAGAGACGTTTTTCGCATTGAAAATGGCAATTAAACTCATCGAATGGATCCAAATGAAAAGAACATGTGACAATAACAGGTCTGAATAAGCATCTTAAAACTAGATTGAGATATTTTGTGGTATAATCCATGATGAGAATATAGGTTAAATGATTAAAGCTTGCCAAAAAAAAAAAAGTATTTTTTAAAGCACACACAAAAAAAAATAAACATAAACATAAAACCCAGTAAGAGAGCGACAGAATAAAAGAACATTTACCAAAATAAAAAAAAAATGGAAGAAAAGAAGATACAGAAACATTACACAGCGAAGGGACAAAACTGGGCCAGAAAAGTCTCCAAAAAAGACAGCTAGAAAAAGTAAAACTAAAAACTGGGCTAAAATTGCTAAACCGATTGATCTAAGAGAGCGAAAAAAAAAAGAAGATGAGGAAAAAAACTAAGCTTGTATCAACCCATTTGAAGAAACAAACAAAGAAAAATGAAATAAACGAATCAAAATTCGATTCATAAAAAAAAACAAAGAAAAAAAGAAACAGATCTTTCGTTGCAAGATCTACAACATCATTGATGGAAAAAGCCATGTCATTTTATATTAGTAATCATCTTCTTAATGATCAGTTTATTCATCAACAGCAGATCTTATTCCAAACAAAAAAAAAAAAACATAAATATTCATCTTCCCTATGATCCGTCAATATACCATATAAATATATGTGTATACATATCCATATATGAGAAAAATATCAAAAGGAAAAGAAACAAGTGATGTTTGATGTTACCAGAAGCAAAGGATCTGGAGAAGACAGAGATTCTGAGGTGTGAAGCTGCCCTTGATGCCCACAACAACTTTGATGCCATTGTTTTAGACAAAAAAACTCGCCCACTCTGACTTCCACTTAGGTTTATATATTGCTGGGTTGGTGGGCATTTTTTTTTTTTTTTTTACCGCAACGCGTTTGATAATCATAATTAAAACCATAAAAATACTTATTAAATAATATAAAATTTTTAAATATTACAATAAATAATAAAAAATTATTATAATATAAAATTTTTATATGTTATAATATTTTAATTATAAAATAGTTTTAACCATACTTATTTGTATTATTTGTATGATTCTTTTCTATTTGTTCGCTGGGTGGTGCATGACGTAATTTCATTTACAGGTTAATAAGAAATCAAGATATAAGAAAAATAGGCCAATTTTTTAGTGGATTTTTTTTTCAACCGTTAAATTTATAGAAAAAATAATTTAATCAGGTTTAAAGGTTTAAAAATATGTATCATGAGGTTTGTTCAAAGGACCCATATAAATACTAATCCTTTAAACAATCCTTTGAAAAGAAAACAGAGAAGCAATTAATTAATCCTCGTGAATGAATAGATTTTTTTTTTTTTTATGAATTAATGGATTATTTTTTGTAGTAAGACATATAAAGAACCTTCTTTTTAGTGTGGATTTCTAAACGGCAGAATAAAAAATACTCTTAAAATAAATCAAAATCAAAATTCATTGAGTTTAATAAAATCTTGACGGTGTAAACTACTATACTGAGAAGGTCTGCTTACAACTTCTTTAATTATTATAAGTAATTATAATTTTGTGAAAGAGGGTAACTATCAATATTGTTTTGAGAATCCACCAAAACTTAATTATAATGTCTTGGGTAATTTAAAGGATGAAATGAAAAGGCCACTTGAAGAGAGTTGTTGCAAAGTAAAAAAAAATTAAAGAAAGAAGAGAACATTTCAAGGTGGTGGGTCAATTTCTCAACAAACGCATTAAACAGAAGCTGGTGAGGAGGGGCAAGAATGATACTAATTGTATAACACTACTTTATTTTGCAAAAATAAAAAAATACACCTTTCTTTTGCCATAAATATAATGACAATAAATAAAATATGGACCATCAAATAAGAAATAAAATAAGATATGGATGTTACGTGATCCTATGGTGGTTTCATGAAATGTCAAGTGATCCTATGGTTTGAGGGGTAAATTGAAAAATAATCAAAAACTAATGTAGATAGCTATGTAATTAACTCTTAGTCTTGAGCCTTTTCTTGCTTGTCTTACTTGTCTTACTTGTTTGGCCGCTTCTCACTCGTCATGGAGAAAATGTTAGGTGTCCTAATTAAATCCAAATTTTTCTCACTTCTTGGCCGCTTCTCCGCAAAGCAAATATTATTTCCCATTTTGCTACTATGATATCCTATTGAGTTTTAACTTTTTTGCAACTTGAACTTGAATAACAATAAACTTGGAAGTTCGAAATATTACTTTTAAGCTTGTATTCTTTTGATTTCATTCTTTCACATAGCCAAACATGACAATTTTTTCTGCTCATAAACCATTGTGTGCAAAAATTAAAAGTTCCCTATAAAAAAAAAAGGAAAGAAAAAGAAAAATAGTAAAAATCCCTTTTCACAAGGTTAAAAATGCCTGTAACGGTTCCGACTAAACGATTTTGCAACATGACAGGGCCTAAGCAAAGTGAAACTCAAATTAACACAACTTTAAAGAAGTACAGTTCTTGTACCAGAGTTCAAATTCAAATTAAATTCTCTCTCTCTCTTTATGAATCGATGTAATCCGGTTTGATTTTTATCCGGAGTAGAGTGCATCTGAAGACCACAAGAAAGAGGAGTTGCAAAGCGCAGCAAACACAACGACTGCTGCAGCTCGAACTACTCTACTTCAGCTAAATAATCATCGATTTCGGCTGGAGTAAGCACTCTGCAAGAAGTGTGAAGCATAAAAAAAATAACGCGATTAGTGCATGGTCTTGAAATATGAAATTCCTTAGAAGTCATGGAATTCAATTACAAGCGAGAGTTTAAAACGACATTTTCAAGCAAAACAAACTTGCGGACACTTATTTACCACATTTTCCAACAAATATTTGATTATTATCCGAAGAGATAATACTAAAAACAATCTAACAAAATATCTTCTGTGAATGTGTCCTGGAAGATGGAAGACGAATAGATTAGGTTAAATGACTGACATTTATCAGTGTCTATGAGATCTACATTTCCTAGACATTTCCTAGATATTACACGAAGCATTATTTACATACCAAATACAAAGTAACGTCCAAATTCTGCTTATTCTAGCCAGCCATTTTAGGATTTAACCACATAAAATTTAAAATAAAGACTATCTGCAGTTTTTTATGTTTTAGGATATCCTAGAAATCCCCTTAACGTATCTGTAGACTTAATTAAGGTGGTAAAGACAAATCCTACCTGAATTTTCTGTCCGTGCCAATTATCCCAATCTCGATATTTTTACCCGAGATCTGTCCTTCGAATCTGCAAATGTAGAACAAGCAACTAACACTGAGAAAAAAGTAAGACTGTTAAGTAGATCCATCATATTTGTCTATAACATTCCCCAATGCAATTAATTTGACGAAAGACACAAAAAAGTCCATATCAAATTTCCAAAACACCGCTTCTATAGAATCATATTACATGTTGAAGCACGATAAACATATACAATGTAGATAAAAGAATTATATACATACACACAATAAATTCTTTCAGGAAATCCAGGTCATAGCATTGATGGACAGAATTGTGAATATCATTCAATCAAGATTATTATGTCAACCACAACTTAACAGATGGTAGAAATACTCAACATGTCAGCACACATGCCACAAACGTCAAGATCAAGAAAGACAACAATTTTCAAATTCCTCTGCCGTTTTGACTTTGCAGGCTAACAATTACATACCCTTCCTTCAGAGTCAAAATAGCTGTGTGCACGGCATCATCAAGCTCCATATCATCAGTATACCTACAAGAAAAGGAGAACATGGTGAAGAAAACAAAAGAAAAATGTTGAGGTTGAGTTGGAAGAAAGAAAGAGGGGAAATTGCAAGTGAAAGAATCAACATAGAATATAAAAGACGAAAGAATTAAGAATGGCTGGACATACAAATTTATGTCCCTTTAATTTTTCACATTTTACAATTGACTTAAAATTGACTTGCAAGCTAGATAAGGATAGCAACAATCCTAAAGAGGAAAACTACCAATTCATGACCCTCAAAGTAAAAAGACAGTTTTGGCAAATGACCACACATAAGTGTTGGAAATTGACATGTGCCCAAGTGTCAGATCTGCTATTTCCGAAAGTTCTACGAAGTTAATAGGGAGGAAAGTAACCCAAAAAAAAAAAGGTGAATAAAAACGAAATACTCATTAATGGCCAAAAACAGGAGTCAAACTAAGGGCTTATGTCAAAATATTCATTTTACTATTCAGCAGCCACAAACACGCCTAGTAAATGCCATTTTTTACCATAATCTGTCTCAAATACCTCTTCTCGAGGAATGTTTTTGCATTTGAAACATTCTTTCCCATTGCAGAAGCTTTCCATGAGAAATATGAACCTGATGGATCGACCTAGAGACAATAAAAGCAACACAGTAATGGTTAAAGCATCTGTCGATATCACTACCAAAGTAAGAAATGCTAAGTTCCATTATGAGTAATGAAGTAAATACTGCCACTACTTGATGGGAAAATACATATATCTGTGGATCGTCAGTGTCACACCCAAGTAAAATTAACCTAAAAAACTTAAAAATACTTGCAAAATTGGGAAAAATCAAAGCTAACAAGGATTAGAAAGAAATTTTTTTCCTAAACTAATCCAAACAAACAAATCTTGGGGAATGAAAGTTACCTGGAAGAGTTGAGGACCATTGTCGTCAAACCCAGCAACAAGTAAAGAGACTCCAAAAGGCCTTACACCACTGGCCAAAACGAAAGAAAGAGATATTAGATCCATCAACAACACAGCAATGAGTAAGGCTGTGTAGAGGAACTATTTATACAAAATTCGTTTTAGAAACCAGATGAAATAGCTGGATGAATATGATCAGTAACTTTCAAATTTTTCAATTCATTTGCACATTTGTCTTGTAGAACGTGTCTAATAAAGTAGTAGTAGCCTTTTCCTTACCCAGATTGAGTGAACTCCTGCATCACAGCTGCAGTTTCCCTAACAAGTTGAGTAACAGGTATTGGTTCCTACAAAAAAGACATTTGAAAACAAAATTGTTGATACACATTGCAACAAGAATGATGAATAGCCGCAAATCCGCATCCCACATTGGATTAAAAGAACTAAGAAACAAAGTGAAAAAGATATAGTACCTTGTATAGCCTATGATATTGTTCTGCTTGCTTTCTACTTTTCCTCACCAAGACTCGAAAATCAGGACCCATGCCACTGTAGTAGAGAACAGAACGAAATTAAAAAGTTGGTAGCTGGAAACATGAAAATATCAATATGTAATAAAAATGAAAATCCTAGAAGGCCACAAACTGCCACCAAACGGTGAAGATATTAACATGCAAGTGCTGATGGAAACCAAATTTGTATAATCTCCACAATAATATATAACTTCATGAAACATGGTGGCCGGTGCCTTTGGTTCTTCCTAATTTGCAACAGCAACCACATATGTATGCGACTATTTTTATAACCAGTAGATCAAATAAACTGATTAAGTTCATGAGTCATGCACTTCAAATTTTGCAGTGAAAATGATAATTCGCAAAACATATTCAAGTTATTCTAACATCCCACGATAACATGAATGACGAAAGATATAAGTTGTTCTACTGTTGGTACAAAATGGACAGTCATAACATCCCAGCATACCATAAATATGCCGATGGTGCTTAATTTCACTAATCATCTGGCAAACATCTGCCAGACTGCCAATAGTTCAGCGCTATGCTAAAGTGGATATTTGGCAAACAAAATAAATTTCCAAAGCAGTCCAACAGATATTCTTGTTTAAAAGCTATCAACTATCTACAGAGTATGCTGGTTTTGTCCAGTGAAACCAAAAATAAGAAACTGAAACCTTTTAGGCATAAACCTATTGTCTTATAATGCTGCTCAAGCCAAGAAATTCATTTGATCTAAAGAACATGTGATAGTAATAACTTGTATAATATTTTCAAACACAGTGCTTTCAATTGGAAGCCACAAAAGCAAACCTGTAAACAACTCCAATATTTGGCGTCAAACTTTGTATTTTTTGAACCTGCAATAAACAAAATCATACTTCATATACTCTTTGAGCCATGGACAGAAAGCACTGCTTCTAAAATTACACAAACATGATATTTCATAATTATTGTTGTGTATGAAACAAACATTTAAAATTAGCTATAATGCAGAGGACATAGGAAAACCAGGTCAGAGATTTAGATCTTACAATTTGTTTGATCACCCCAACAGACTAATTTGAGTTTATAGTGAAACAAACTAGGTATTACTATCATACCTGAAGATTCAATTCTTAGGAATTTGAGTTTATATTGGATAGAATCAAGTTTCGGGTTTTCCAATGTCAGATTTTAGAGAGAATCCACTAATCCTAACCATCCTTAGCTATAAGGACGTAGTTTGAGTTTCTGCCTAGGCATTCTTGATGCAAATTATTCAGGATATTATTTATATGCAATCACGTCCTTTGCCCAACGGAAGAAGCCAAAGCTTCTCAAAGGAAACTTACAAAGCACAAAAGAAAAAGAAGAAGATTAGATTCTCCTAAAAAAAGAACATAAAAGAAGGAAAGATCAAGAAGCAGAGAACAGAAAAGAAAAACCTAGCAAGGAAGAAACGCAAAAATAAGAACTTAAAAAAACAATATTCCAACTAAAAAGAACAAAACATGAAAAAGAAATCCTCATACACATTGATACAACAAAAATACAGTTTAATGGGAAGATATAGCATTATGTGTATGATCAAGTCCAAAAGTTCCAAACTAACATGCATAATAACCAATCAAAATAACCATACATTAAAATGGCAATTTGTTGAGCACATGTTTTGGTACCAATAATTTAGTACTACTGTACCCCAGTTATCTAAACCTCTACAAATCCATTGTTATAGCCACAATTAATCATAAATCTTCCAAATTATATTAAAACATAGTAATATTCGAAATTAGGTCCTTCGCAGAAAGTGATTAGAGGCACTTACAGATGTCTCATCAACCAAGATTGAAGGTAGCTTCTTCTCAGTTGCAATAACAACGCCATTAGCAGCTGCAAAATAACCAGCTAAACATCACTACAACTTCATTTCAAAAAATCAAAATTTCGATCTTTCCACAAGACCACAGCTAAAATGGGACCAAATAGAAACAAAAATCCCTTTTTTCCACATTTCAATTACGGATCGCCCGTCAAATTTTTCATCACCGATTCAACGAATAACAACGAACCCTAGAAAAACCATTTGAGTGGAAGGAAAATTTTTCACCTTTGATCCCGAGAGAGGTTTGGCCGGAGCCGACGGCCGTCAAAGCGTGCTCGATCTGAACCAGCTTTCCCGAAGGACTGATCAACAAGAACCCGCCATGTCAATGGAATAAAATTACGAATAATAGAGCATCTGAGAACGAAAATGCAAGAAGAGAGAGAGAGCCTAACCTGAAAGTAGTGAGAGAAAATGAATACTGACTGTCTCCCATGGCGGCCGGAGAGAGGAAGAGAAATCGAAGCTTTCAGAGAGAGAGAGAAGAGAGAGAGAGAGTTGAGGTTTTGGGCGACAGAAGTAAAGAGTAGAAAAAAAGGGGGCTTTTTGCTCCATTTCTTGTTCAAGAAGAAGGTCTGTTTTCCTCCAAAAAAACAATAAAAAATAAAAAATAAAAAAGAGCAGGTGCGAGGCACGTGTGCTTGATGCTTAAACGACTTTGTTCTGATAAAGAATAATGATCAACGTCGTTTAAATCCGTATGACTATCGTTTGCGTTTTTCGGAGTTGAATTTTGCAGGTTTGATGTCGTTTACATGGGCAAAAAGACGTGTGATTGGTGCCTATAAGCTTTCCCTCGTTCATTTTTAAGAAAAAACGACATCAGTTTATCAATGCCAAGATTGAAAGTTTGATGTCGTTTAATTTGATAAAACGATATAAAGATGGGTAAAGGTTTCATGTCGTTTTTTAAGTGACATTGTTTGTCACGTTAAAGTTTGGTGTCGATTGAGTCCATAAACGACTAATCGTTCTTGGTGTTAAATTTTGCACTGTGATGTCGTTTAATGGACAGAACGACTTGTAATTCGTTTTCAAATTTTTGTTGTCGTTTCTGTAGCAAAGACATGGAGTTTCTCCCGTAAACCCTTTTTACAAAAAATAAAAAATAAAAAAAAAATAAATAAAAATCTCCTGTTAAGGTTTTGCAACGTTCATGTCCATAAACGATTTGTAGTCTTTGGTGTTAAATTTTTCAAGTTTAACGTGGTAATTTTTTTTTGGGAAGAAAAGTTTATCGTGGTTTAAAAATGACATGTATTTGGTGTTTATAGTAATTTAGTTTTTGGGAATTTTCACAAATCTCATCCTTTAATATTTATTTTTTATAAATATTAGACATATTTATTTATGGTATGACTTAAAATATAATGTAAATAAATAAACTTTTAATATGCAATATAAATGATAATGTAATACAAATAAACAAAACTTTAAAAAAGATGACACAACATGCAATTTTCTCTTTTGTAGTTTATATGTAGGCTATCACTTTTGTAAAAGCGATATCAATGGTTTGTTAGGGAATGTTAAGCTTGGTGTTGTTTGGGTCTATAATCGACTTCCAGGTTTGTTTAATCCCTTCAAGTGGAACGACGTGGAGTTGGTGCTGAATAGTTTGTTTTCACATGTTTTGACGCGATAAATTTTGTTTTTTGTTTCTTATTTCTGTTTTTTGTTTTTTGTTTTTTTTTTGTTGAACGATAAAGTTTTGTTTTGTTTAAATAATGATCGTCCTTAAAATAAAAAAGAGTATATAAATAATGTTTAAATTGTTCAAATTTAAATGTAAAGCATTGAGACGACTTATTATCCTACATGAAAAGTTTATAAAGATTCGTAGGACTTTATAAAACTTTACTCTTTTAAAAAAAATAATGACTTATACATTTTAAGTCTGGTCCACGCCAAATAGACTGTGAGATTATAGAAACTTAAGTAAAAAATATTATTTTATTTTATTTAATTAAATTTAAATTTAATTTTTATTTTATTTTTGGATTTAATTAATGAATTTAAAATAATTGACTGATCAAAAAGGTTTGGTTAGAAATAAATTACTTTGTTTTTCACGTTTTTTCTTTCCCTCAGTTCGGACTTTCTCATGGAAAGCCTCTGCAGCGGTAAAGAACGTTTCAAATGCAAAAAAAATTCCTCGAGAGGAGTCATTCGAGGCAGAATACGGTTCAAAACTGGCATTTACTAGCCGTAGATGTGGCCGCTGAAATGAAAAATGAGTATCTTGACATGAGCCCTAAGTTTGACTACTATTTTCTGCGGTTGATGGATATTTCATTTTTATTTTTATTTTTATTTTTGGTTCCCTCCCTAACAAGTTCATAGAACTTTTGGAAATGGACAAATGTGACACTTGGGCGCATGTCAATTTCCTGCACTCATGCGTAGTCATTTACCACAACTGTCTATTTACCTCGCGGTTCATGAATTGGTAATTTTCCTCTCCATGACTGTAGCTATCCTTATCTAGCCTGCAAGTCAATTTTAAGTCAATTGTAAAATTTGAAAATTTAATGGACATGAATTTGTATGTATCTGCAATTCTTAATTCTCTTGTCTTTCGTATCCTATGTTGATTCTTTCGCTTGCTATCTGCCCTCCTCCTTTTTTCCAATTCAACCTTAACATTTTTCTTTTACTTTCTTCACCATGTTCTTCTTTTCTTGTAGGTATACTGAAGATATGGAGCTTGATGACACCGAGCGCACAGCTATTTTATTGGCGTCTTTCTTGATCTTGACGTTTGTGGCATGGCGTGTAGAATATTTCTACCATCTGTCAAGTTTGTGGTTAACCTAATGATCTTAACGGAATGATATGTACAATTTTGTCCATCGGTGCTATGACCTGGAGTTCCTGAAAGAATTTATTGTGTGTGTATATATATGATTCTTTTTTATATTGACAAAAAAAAGAATTTCCTGAAAGAGTTACTGGCCAAATGGACCCCTGGCAACACTGATCCGCCTTGATTATCAGACTATGGCTTGTGCTTGAGAATTTGTGTATTCGTGTATATGTGAAATATGAACCACGAAATGGCTTTAAGTGAAAAGAAGAGTAAATTTACTAAAATTACTTTTATCTACATTGCATATGTATATCGTGCTTCACCGTGTAATATGGCCTCATAGAAGTGGTGGTTTGGAAACTTGATATGGACTTTTGTGTCTTTCATGAAATCAGATGCATTGGGGAATGTCTTAAACTAATATGTTGGATCTGTCCGCTTTACTTAAAAGTGGTACTTTTTTCCTAGTGTTAGTTGCTTGTTCTACATTTGCAGATTCGAAGGACAGATCTCAGGCAAAAACATCGAGATTGCGATAATTGGCATGGACAGAAAACTCAGGCAAGATTTGTCTTTACTACCTTAATTAAGCCTGCAGATACGTTTAGGGGATTTCTAGGATATCCAAAAAAAAAAAGGCGGATAGTTTTTATTTGAATTTTTAGGTCGTTAAATCCTTAAATGGCTCGCTAAAGCAAGCAGAATTTGGACGTTGCTTTGTATTTGGTATATAAAAAATGCTGTGTAACTTCTAGGAAATGTAGTTCTCATAGACACTGATACATGTCAGTCATTCAACCTAATTTCTCTTCCTCTTCTATCTTCCAGTGCACATTCACAGAAGATATTTCTTTAGATTGTTTTTACTATTGTCTCTTTGGATAATAATCAAATATTCGTTAGAAAATGTGGTAAATATGGCTTCACAAGTTTTTTGATTTGCTTGAAAATATCGTTTTAAGCTCGCACTTGTGATTGATTCCCATGACTTCTGAAGAATTTCATATTCCGAGACCATGCACTAATCGCGTTATTTTTTTTGTGCTTCACGCTTCTTGCAGAGTGCTTACTCCAGCCGAAATCAATGATTTTTAGCTGAAGTAGTGTACTTTGAGCTGCAGCAGTCATTGTGTTTGCTGCCATTTGCAACTCCTCTTTCTTTTGGTCTTCAGATGCACTACTTCAGAGGCAAATTGAACCAGATTACATCTATTCATAGAGGAGAGAGAGTTCAAGTTGAATTTGAAATCTGGTACTAGAACTGCACTTCCTTAAAGTTGTGTTTATTTGAGTTTCACTTTGCTTGGGCCTTGTCAGGTTGTAAAATCGTTTAATCGGAACCGTTGCAGCCATTTTTAACCTTATGAAAAAGGACTCTTACTATTTTCCTTTTGTTTTATGGCGGACTTTTAATTTTTGGACCCAATAGTTTATGAACAGAATTGTCATCTTTGGCTAATGTGAAAGACTGAAATCAAAAGAATAGAAGCTAAAAAGTAATATTTCAAGCCTCCAAGTTTATTGTCATTCTTGCCCCTCCTCCCAAACTTTTGTTGTACACAAACTTGCGTGGAACTCATGATGACTTTTTGTCCCAAAAAAATAAAAAAAAAAATGTCATGGTGGCTGTCGTTAAATTATTGCGGCAAATAATGCTATGCTATGCTATGTGCCCTTTACTCACTCCTGGTTCATTGTTTTCTAACTCCAAAAAAAAAGGTTTCGACCACTTGTAAAGATAGAAACATCCTTGTTTTCTGCCCCATTAGGCATCAGAGAAAGCATCAAGTGATGGGAGAGAATCTTTATGAAGAATGAGGCCATGGTCATGGTCAAAAGTCACATATAAATATGAAAGTAAGCGCTTCATAACGCCCCTATGGTCTATTGAAAGTTTATTGACAATGACACATACACGAGCAAGTCACATATACTAATGACTTCCAACTATAACACAGTACTTGGTGGGATCGGGTAACGAACTGTCAGCAGGGCTATTCAAAATAACTGGAGAACTGAAATCGATCGTCAAACCGACAAAAAAAAAAAAAAAAAACCACAAAAAATGGGGTTCCAAGCCAAAAACCGATCAACTGAGGACTTCTAACTTATATGCACATACACTAATCTTGAATAAATATGGAGTAACAAAGACAAGAAAGAAAGCATAGGTGGTTTAATTATTATTATTATTATTATTATTAAAAAACAATGAACACAAGGAAGGAAGATCCCACAGAGCTTCAGCAGGATGATGCAGGGTTTCCATGTATTCTTGCACTCCATTCATTGCATAGAGCAACGCTGAAATTTGTCTTTCGACTTTCATCCTTTCAAACTCGAGAAACTCCGAGTGCTGGGCTTGATCATGATCATGATTAGTTTTGGACACTTGCTCTTCAGCAGTACTACTAGCAAAGGGAAACCGATCAAACGAGAGATTGGTCGAATATGGAAGCACTGCCTCCTCATTGCAATTGCTTAAGTCCGGTTTGTATGCATCATCAAACAACCGATCAATAGTAGTACCATCTTGGAATATCCCACTAGAAGAAGAATTAATACTAGAACTAGTAGTAGTACTAGTACTAGTACTACTATTGCTAGTGTTAGTGTTAGTAATAGTAACATTACTAGTACTAGTTTTAGTGATTGAATTCTTGGGAGAGGAATCGAAACCCTCTTGATGTTTTTCTCCTTTCTTGTTGTTAAGGAGGTTTTGAATGCGAGAGGCGAGAGGAGAATCTGCAGAAACATGTGTGACGAAGTTGGTTCGGGTGTTGGAACCACGGAGAAGGCAAGCGGCTTCATCATAAGCTCTTGCAGCCTCCTCAGCAGTCTCAAAAGTGCCAAGCCACATCCTAATCTTTTGTGTTGTGTCTTTGATCTCAGCCACCCATCTCCCAGAAGGCCTTTGTCTAACCCCAACAAACTTGTTGCTCTTATTGTTGTTGTTGTTTCTATTTCTTCCCTTCAACTTTCCTTTTTTGCTTTTGCTACTTCTTTGAATTCCTCTTCTCTTGAAATATTGTTGGTTTTGTTGCTGAAAATGGATCACCATTTTTGCTAAGAAATTCAAAAATTGTGAGGGGGATCAAAAGGACATTTGGAATTTAAATTAGAGTGTGACAAGGAGAAAGTAGAAACTGGTTTAGGTATATAAGAGTGGTTGCTAATGATGGGGATTTATATGTGTTTAAATATTTTTCTGAGTTTTCTATCAGCAAGTGGGGGAGAAAAAAATATTCATGGGAGACATTAGCTGTTGTTTTCTGCTTGATATTTTATGATCTGTTCCCATGTTTAATTTAAATAATATCTTTCAATTGTGACCTCTTTCTAATTCAAAAAACAAAAAACAAAAGAACATCTTTCTCCCAAATTCACCCTTCTGACTTGTGGAAAATGACTTGTTGCCCCTCCACTTACGACATACCTATTGTAAATTAATCCCAAATCAAATGGGAAAAAATAACAATTTCTGGTATGCACTTGTCGGCTTAATCATCATAGCCCCATCATGTCCACCATAGCTAGAAGAAAATTCTCCCTTTCCTTCTTTAGTTGTTATTATTAGTATTAAGAAAACCCTTTTAAAGTCTCACTAATAGGTACCCACTGACGCAAAAAATAGAGAAATCTCCACTCAAAGAAAATTTTTGTGGAGTGATCTATTTGTGTTCAATAATGACTAATATATCTATGGAATTGGATTGTTATGCATACTTCAGGAAAAAAAAAAAGGAAAATCAACCAATGAACCTTACAAAAAGATAAAAAGATTGGTGTATATTATCTAATCAGGCATATTGGGTCCCCTTTTTATTTTTTTCTCCCTTCTCTCTCCTCTACAGATCAAATATTCTCGAGATGAAAGTCATGAAGACACACCAAAGACTGCCACTTGGAGGGCACCCGACTAAGGTTGTGGATGAGCCAAACACAAAAGGTCTAAACCCTTGTATATATTGGCCCTGTAAAATGAGGTAAGAATGAGTCATGCTTGGGCACCCATGTTTTGTGACAATTAGACAGTCATTTTCATATTGAAAACGTCTTGTTCTAATATCCTACTTGCATCACCAAACAAAATTTGTTGTTTTATGTATATATTTGTACTATTTCTAGATTCTCTTTTTTGTTTTTGCTCTTTAACTTGTACCATAAACCAAACATGCGTTGTTTTGCTGTCGGGTATATCTATTGATAATGTATGTTTCTACGTATTAGCTCTGATAAAAATCAAATGAACAAGAAGTATGTACAATTGGCAGAATCTAATATAGGTACAATTGGCAGAATCTAATATAGATTTGACGAATAAAAACAAAGCGTCAAGGTATTTTTTTTACCTACCTAGAGTAAAACAAATGCAAGATAGACTGTGTCCTTGTATTGCCATTCACTTACTTCGTTAGATTCAATATGTTGCTCTTTCTTTTTTTTAAGCTTCTCGTGTTTCAAAGTTGTTTGCTTGAGGAGAGTTTTCATAAATTCCATCTTTTAAGATTTTTTATAACTGTCACACTTATTTATTTACAATACAACTTAACATGTAATATATATTATAGTATAGTATAAATTTCTTTAAGTTTGACATGAATAAATACAACTTTTAAAACTGTGGCATAATTATAATTTTCTCTTTACTTAATTCCATGTGTAAAGTGCAGTTGTAACATAAACATCCTCTTGTATTTAAATTATTTATATGGGATTCTCTTGTAATTAATAATTTTTCTTCTGGGTTTTTGAGAAAAATGTATGGAAAATAAACATTTGATGTTTGCTTTTCATTTTCTTGGAAATGTGTAGGAATGATTGTTCATTATTAAGGAGGCGTTTGGTATGCAGTAATCAGTAGGAATCATATTCTTGAGAAAATGATGGAAGGGAATATGATTCCCAGAAACCAAGATTATCACGTTTGGTTATACATGGTAATCTTCTATTAGATTTCTAGGAATAATACATTACTTTGTTTGGTTGTACATAGGAATCTTGTATAATTGATAAAATAATTTATAATATTAATATTAAATGTATCAATATAATATATTAGTACTAATATTAAATAATAATAATAATATAAATATAAATATAAATAATAAAATAATATTATATATAATTTAACATTAATATTATTATAAATATTTAATGTTATTAATATCATTATTATTAAATAATTATTATTTTATATCAATACAATACTTTTAAATAATTATGATTTTATATTAATACAATACTTTCTTTATATTATATAAAAATATTAATTTATAATAATCGTAGAATTATTATTTAACAATATATTAATATTAAAATGTTGTATATGATATATAATATATTGATATGAATATAAATAATAATAAAAATATAATTC
>CAMOHE010052177.1:0-23715 GCA_946598075.1 Artocarpus hirsutus
GAGAGAGAGAGAGAGAGAGAGAGAGAGAGACAGCTCTTGGGAGACTCAAACAAGTCATGGGATGAGAGAACTGAAACTGGCGCTGACTTGGCTCGTCAATTTTACGCCACCTTTCTGCTTTTAAACCCCAATTAAAAGTCAAAACCTCAGTTAATTTAATTTTTAACTAATTGCTTTTTTCCTTAAAAAAAAATATAAATAACTGGTTAAAGTAATTTTAGGTTTAAACAACATAAAAAATCTTTTTTATTCTTATAGCTTAAAACTCTACTACTCATAAAATTATAGGTCATAATCTAACATATAGTATACTTTTTAAAATAAAATCTATTGTTTTATTAATAACAAGGTTATAACCTCCGAGATGAACAAGATTACTTAAAAAATATTATGCACTCAACGGGGTTACTACCGGTCCCTCACACAACAACTGAAAAAATTATATGTTATACCATAATTTTAAAATATATATTTATTTCTGTCACATTTAAAAATATTTATGTCACACTATTATTTATATTATATGTTAAGTTATACTATAAATAAATAATATACCATTTATAAAAAATAAATCTTCAAAAATAAATTTTCTCATACTAATAAGAAGACGTGGCCATAATCCGGTCTGGACTAGCAATGGTACTCTTAACTATGTGTTCTTTCTTGCTTTAAGATCACATTCTAAGAAGATTTAAGAATCTGATTCAATTATATGTGTTCTTTCTTGCTTTAATAAGATAGCACTCCAAAAAGATTTAAGAATCTTATTCAATTATATGTGTTCTTTTCTGTTGGTTTTATCAACTTTAAATTTTATTTGTGGAAATTATCGTCGGCTGCGGAATACCTTTTTAAATATTTTTATAGTAGAACTCTCGATTTCGTGTAAAAAAAAAAAAGGAAAAAGAAAAGAAAAAAAAAACGAAAAACTCACCATTTGAAAATTTAAAGATTTATAAAAAAATCATAAGAGAAATTGCAGTAAATATTTCTTTCACAAAACTAATTATAATAATAATAAGTTTCAAAAATATTTATAATAGATAGTAATTTTATAATAAAATAATTTATTTACTCCTTATTTACAATGTAGATATTTATACAATAACTTATTTAGTCATTTATTTATAATGTATTATAAACCTGTTATTTACTTTAAATATTTTCAAAATCTATTATTTACTTAAAAAAATTTAAAAAACATTGTTTGTTTCTATTATTTTCTTAACAAAATATGGATTTTGGGCCAGCTTCGCAGCTATTATCAAGGCCCAACTGAATGCAAAACCCACATCTGCAAATCTTGAAGAGTTGGTTACATGATTGTTCATTAGTCCGTAATGTGTCCACAAATAATGCAAATTACACAAATGTCCATGAAAATCTGGTAACGCACTCAAGTGGCAGCTAAAATAACTGATAAAAATCATAAAAGGAGAGTATAACTCAGGGACACAATTTTCTCAAATAAATAAATATTTCTATCTTGAAAAGACCAAACTGATCACTAATATCTCTTTTCTAGGGAGTTTTGAGGAAGACAGAGGAAAATCTTGAATTCACCTTTAGCTTTTGTACCATTCTTGTAAA
Organism: Artocarpus hirsutus; assembly: GCA_946598075.1. Classification (NCBI taxonomy): domain Eukaryota; kingdom Viridiplantae; phylum Streptophyta; class Magnoliopsida; order Rosales; family Moraceae; genus Artocarpus; species Artocarpus hirsutus. The sequence goes on from CAMOHE010052177.1 coordinate 1,591, forward strand.
ATTTTACTCTTCCTTAGTTGATGTATAATTAGAGAAATTAAAGATGAAAAATTTATGTAGTTTTAAAAAAGAGTAATATATATCCCTTAGGAGCAAGTTTCTCTAGATTTTTTTAACAGGGTGTTTCAGAGAGTAGTTTAAACCATCAATTTGGGTTTAAGAACTACAACTTGTGAGAGTTGTATATTATAGTTTTTTATAATAATATGTAAGAGTTATACACTATTTAAAGTTGAAACTATTTTTCAAACACATTATTAGTATCATTATTTTTTGGATTCCACGACTCTGTTTCGTTGTAAGGAGAACTTATAAAAACCGACATAAAAAGTAAGGATGCTCAAAGGTTATAGTTATTTGCCCACTAATGATATTCTCTTTGCCCTTGTAAGGGTTCACAGATCCTCCAATGGTGATATTCTTAGTCGATGTGGACTCTTTTCACATTTCTCTTTCATTTATACTGTAATTTAAGAATATTAAACAAAACAGACGGATAGAATTCTCCAACTTCTCTTATTTGAGTTGGATTCCATATTTGTGACTTCCAATGCTTCACGTTTTAATTGCAACATTAAAAAAATGTAATGAAACATGAAGGATAAGATCTACCATGTGATGATTATAATACAACGCTAAAACGATGAAAGTTAAAAGTGGTGAAGTTCGTTCTTATTTTATTCACAAAAAATATGCATCAAGGGAATATAATAATTATATATGATGCTGTAACGAATTTGATTCCTTATATGGTCAAATATACTCAGCAATATTATTAATCTCACGCACTATTTTTTTATTTTTTATTCCTTAAGGAACATACGATTCTATACTAGAAAAACGCATTTATCTTGACGGAAATGGTATAATGGGGTATTTTGTGTACCTCGTGGATCACACGCTATCCCCTTTTTTTGGCTAAAAGAACGTGGAATGGTTCCCACGGCAATATGTGTTTTTGTTCTTCATGGCCTCTGTTTAGTATTTTGGTTGGCCAATAAATGATATAAAGCTCTCAGCAGCTATATTAAAAGCAAAAAGTTACGATTGTCTAAAGCTTTTATATACTATAGTTTTTAAACAAAAACATTCAGTTTCAACCACTTTCTCAAACAATTTATTAGAATAGATTATAGGATAATCCGATAAGGTATGGAAAATCTTGTCAGTTTTAGTTTTACGTACTTTTCTCTTCTAGCAATAAAATAGATGCACTATTGATAAGCTCACCCACAGTAGAAAGCTCAAGTTTTTAGAAGAATTACATGGTAGAGTATCCCTTTCATGGTCGGATCAAAAGACCAATAGCCTTTTTTTAAGGTAAATTATAACTATATTAGCACCCAAGGATTATTATACTAAATAAACCCAACATCCTTTGCAAGACTCGAGAAGTATGAAAAATACCACTGCAAGTAGCAGGGCTTAGGGTTTTGTTAGTATCTCTATGTATATTGATCTCGATCCAACAAGCTTTTATTTTTACAAAATTCTCAAACAAATTTTATTTACAACCCTAAATCCGTATGATTAGCCTCCTTATTTTATTTAAAATACTAGATTTTTTTATTAGTCGGCGCAACAATTTGTTTTCTTCGCAACTGTAAGCTTATTTATAGCAATATTGCCTACCTCACAAAAAAGTCTTATCCAGCTAAACTAAGCAAAAGAATGAATAATTAAAAAAAAAAAAAAAACTGAATTCCAATTTCCAATTATGTGAAGAAAGACTTTGAATCTACTTCCATCCAATACATAGAAAATCAGAAAAAAGGACACAGATATTCTCGTTGGTCGCTGCTTATGTTGTTCTGTTTTCCACAATTTGTAATAGTTGGGGCGTTGAATTCATGAGATAAATCAATTTGCTTTCAATTTTTTCTTATTTTCTTTTCTTAAAAAAAAAACCCAGACAATCTTATGATTGCTTTAATTTACAAGGAACCAAATAGGACACCAGTGCACTAAAAACCGGACATTAATAAAAGATTGAGTCTTAAAGTATAGAGTACATAAATTAGATACATCTCTTAGAGTCCATATCTAGTCTCTCGTTTTTCTATTCTTGTCGCTATCCCCTACAATCAAATCTTGATAGATCTTTTAAACTCAACAACCTAGACATATAAATAAGACCTAAATAATAAAGGTAATTAAGAAATTCACTTATGTGTCAAAATTTTGTTAAAGGACAACTAAAAAGACATAAAAATGAGACAACAGACTTTGATTTTATTCTTTTTGGATGTGATGTTATTTTAATATTGATGGTGTCATATGTAATTGATATTGTCCATTTTTTTGGCACTTATCGTTGAGTGTTTTCTTTTTTCTTATTACGTTGTTTAAATACTAGAGTAACCGGTAGACACAATGTAAGACAATATCAACCTCATTATCTCCTTTTTTTAGGGGGCACAATCGTCCAAATTTAGGTATGCAAAAGTTTCGAAATCGCATGTTTTGAGGTAATAATTATGTTGTTTGGAACTAGATGCGCCGAAGACCGTGGACTCCTAAATAATTATTAGTAACCATAAAAACTTTTTTAACATATTTTACAACTAAAATTAGTGTCTCAGTAAACAACGCTAGATCATCTCTATTGTAAATACAATGTCAAGCTATATTTATTGTATGAAAAGGTACAAAAGTGACGAACGTGTAATGTAATTTCAAATACTATTTTTATTATAAAATAATTAAAAATAAAAAATATTACAACCAATATCAATTAAATGTCAATATTAAACATATGGTATATGCTTAGAGCCAAATTTGTTGTCAAGTATAACACATGTTAAATTTAACACCAAGAATAACATTATATTGAGAGAATTTTCTCATTCACAAGCTAAAATTTGACTTCAACACACTAATTTGACATTGTATTAAAGATGCTCTTATGAATTAACCTTTCTTTGAAAAAAAAAAAAAAAAACAAATTTGTGACCTTTGAATTGGACCCAAGTGCATGTGGGGTACTTAGATGACGTAATTTCTTTTGGAGGGTGTCTATTTATACATAGAGGCGCCATTATCGAGCTCTTCATTGGCGTTTTGGCCTTGTAGCAGTACACTAATTATATCCACTCCTCGTACGCACACTTAAGGTTGAGTTAAACGAAACCTAAATCTCGGAGATCATGGAAGTGGCGAAGGTACTTCGCATGAACAAGGGCTCTGGCGACACAAGTTATGCCAAAAACTCAACGGTTCAGGTTAGCCGTAGTTCTGGCTGTAGCCTTTTATTAAGTTGTAAAACGCACACAATTTGAACTTTCTTTTAAGAATATCATGATCAAGTTTGTGCAGTATTCATGCGTATATGGGGTTCAGTTTATATATAGAATATATATGTATTAATACATATTTATATGTTCCATGTGTCTAAATCTATTTTTCTATCTCTTTAGCTGTTACATCACTATTTATTCAACACATTATTTAAATTCAACAATATAACTAGATAAATAAAACTTAAAAAGACAGAAAAATGGTACGTCAAATCTTAATTCATATTCCGGATCAAAAAATAAAAATTTTGTAATTTGGCATACGCTTAGAAGTACGCATGCTGATTGGCGCGGGATACATAGTTGCATGTAATTCGCCATACGGGTCTACTTCTGTGTGCGCATATAACAAAGGTATATATTAGCTTCTATTCAGAAGTGATCAGAACGTTGCATATGAGTCCCTAATTAAAAAAAAAATGGTCACGATGTGACAATAATGCATTGCATATGAATTATAAGTCCGTGATAAACTGTGTATCGTTTTAATATTGCGTACAAGTAGCCAACTTTTGTTTTATAATTGATGTTTTTATCTTCCATTTACTTCTTTCGTATTCATGATGATAGTATTTGTATGACTAGCTAAAGGGATCATAAAAATTATTTTGCTTATAATTATTTTTCCCTTGCCAAGCACTGAAATAATTATAAGATACTTATAAATCCGGCCTATTATTAATATACATATGTATGTATATATATACATGGAATATTGTATAGAGCAAAGTAATCTCAATAGCAAAGCCAGTGATTGAACAAGCCATTCTTAAATGTTTGGATGCAAGCAACAACATTCCAGAGAGCATGGGAATAGCAGACTTGGGTTGTTCTTCTGGACCAAACACCTTGCTAGTGATTTCGGATATTATCGAGGTCATACATGCCAAATGCTGCAGCCTCGGCCGCTCATCACCGGAGCTCAGACTCTTTTTAAACGACCTTTTTAACAATGACTTCAATAACATCTTTGCGTCGTTGCCAGCATTCTATAGCAGGATAAGGGAAGAAAAGGGTACCGGATTTGGACCGTGCTTTATCTCCGGCATGCCGGGGTCTTTCTACGGTAGATTGTTCCCCAGAAACAGCCTGCATTTTATACACTCTTCTTCCAGCCTTCACTGGCTTTCCCGGGTAATTATAATTATTTAATTTTTCACATGTCATATATGCTACATTAGCTCAAATAAAAATTGGTAGATCGAGTAGAAAAATGGATGAAGGGATAGGATTAGTAGTGGGATGATACCTAGCATGGACAAATAAAATGGTATGTAGTAGCTAATTGGAACTATATGTATTAGTCTCCTTTTCATTTTGTGTCTCTTTTGCATGAATTCTTCTTTAATTTGTTTTTACTCTGCCCCTTTTTTTGTATTGCTACATCCAACGATCAGCAAACTATAATAACCTTAATTGGTGTTGATCACAAGATACTTAAAAGAGCAAAAGTAAGTCTTCGTATATTTAAAACCTAACTCTCAAATTTTAAATAAAACGTCGCAGATATAATACAAATATGTTCCCAATTGTTGTAAATATGTAGTTCATGACACAAGGATTGAAAAATCGTCATTTCTGTTGATATATCTATTGATATTTTTGTATTTTTGAAGTATTGATATGAAAATATGGTTGTCGTATCTTTATGCGGAATATCTAGAAATTTTCATAGAAATTTCTATAGATATCAATATTTTGATAGAAATATCTATTTCTATGAAAACTATACTGTAAAATAATAAAATATTCAAAAATTTTACAAAATTTTCATAGAAATATTAACAAAAAATAAACAAAATATTGAAACTTTATATGTAATTTTTTAAATTACTTTAAAATATAAAATTCAAGTTATTTCAATTTACCTTTTAATATAATCTTTCATAGATTTAATTTTCAATACTATAAATCCAATTTTTAATTTATTCTGTGCACTACAACATGTGACTCAAAATATCAATTCCAATCTTAGTTGATTATAGAAGCTCTTTTTAGTATTAATATTTTCTTATATTATATAAAACTATAGATGTAAAGTACTTATATTAGTTGAATTTTAACTAAGTTATTCAATTTGAGATTGTATGCTTATTATTTATTATTATGATCACTTTTTATCATTCATTTTTATCACATACTTAGTAATTTTGGTTAAAAAGTTTCTCTAAATCATGTATTAATAACAATTTTAAAGTTTTTTAAAGTCTCATTTAAAAATAAAGTGATTTAAAATGTCTTTTATATTTTATTCTAATTTTCACCGATATTAATATTTCTGTCGATATTTTCGTAAAATTTAAGTGCGATACATTTTCCATCAACATCGATATATTCATCCTTGTATACCACACACCCCATCAATATTTGGTGCCAACTCGAAATGAGAAGTGCATCAATAATTAATTATTCCAAATTCGCAAGTCGTATGATTCTAGTACTCTCCTTTTTTGAAATATTGGGTTATGGACAAGGCATGCAAATTCCCGTGCGTAGAGCGCAAGCATGTTCGGATCCCTTGAGGCTTAGAATGGAACAAAATTTATGGAGAATATCTTGTACATTGAATTACTAGGTTCACTTATTTTCGAAATTGCACGCGAGGCATATGTTTATTCAAACCGCACTTTAACATTGTCGAGGACAAATGTGGAAGGTCCAACCTTAAGTATACGGCTTAATTATAAAAATTCCTTTTATAACACTTGTCACCGAACTTCGAACTTCAAACCGTAAAATCGTTCTTTTTGAAGTATAAACTGCTAACAGAAGTGGTCATTTTGTTAGAATTTTAATGAAAAGTTGACAAATATTTCTAAAGTTAGGAGTACTTTAGTAATTCTAGTTATAAAATAACTATAAAAATGAAAACTATAATAGTAATAGTCTTTAATGATTAAAAACAAAAAAAAAATAATTAAAACCATTATACCATTAGAATCATTCCTTTCTGATATACCAAAATTTTCTTCAAAATTTTACTATTTTTTTCACACTCAAGCATTTTGAAATTTTAAAAGTTATATACAATAGTGAAATAAAATAGAATATATTACAAATATATTCAATATAACAAAACATATAACACAAAAAATTTAAAGAGAGAAAACTCTAATTGTATTAATAAAGTTTCTTTCATATTTTGAAGTTTTCATTATTATTTATACCTTTTAAAATTTCAAATACTTTTTGAGTGTGAAAAAGCTAATAAAATTTTTTCAAAACTTCGGTATATTGGAAAAAGAGGGATCCAAATAGTAGTATATTTTTAATTTTTTTTGTTGTTTTTAATCATCAATAAAGATATTTTTGTTATAGTTTTAATTTTTTCCATTTTTATAACTAAGATTACCAAAATACCACTGGTTTTAAAATTGTTTATCAATTTGTCGTTAAAATTTTAACATAAAGATCATTTTGTTAACAGTTCATACTTCAGAGGAACAAATGTTACATTTTAAAGTTCGTGGAGCAAAGTGTCACAAAGACTATAATTTAAAGGGAATTTTCATAATTAATCCTAATTAAAAAGAGTACATTTGGTAATACAATTAGAACTAAAAGTTAGAACAAATTTATTATAGCATGCCATTGTAACCTATTTTCGTTTTACACTGTAGCATATAAAAACTTTACTATATAGCAGTTAAAAATTTATAGTTAAAACGATCTTATTAATGAAAGCCAAAATACTTTGTGGCGAAAATATCCATGATACAATAAATATTATAATAATAGTATGGTAGGCATTTGGTCAATAATTTCTTTCGTTTGTAGTTTTCAGTTGTCACTAATCATATATATATATATATATATATATATATTATCTGATTATATATTTGATTAGCCTATATATAACAATGACAACTACGGACAGGACTCAATTAAAGGATCTCAATGATTTTCTTTAGTTCTTCGATAGATCAGATAAAAAAGTATTAAGTTATTTTTGCTAATTTGATCATCTAATGAGTGATGCGATTTCATGGTCAGTTAAAACTTGAGAGAGGTCATGCTATAAAAAACAAAGTTGAAAGGAGATAATTATGATGGAAAGAAAAGGTGACGTGGTTAGTGAAAGTGACCTTGTTGGCCATCGAAATGAAATGCTCTTAAAATCAATTCATGTCATATCCGCTAAGCAACATGTTCGGGCACAAGCTCACACACATACATACACAACATATATACATACATATAAACCACTGAGTGGAGTGACCTAGCTAAAAGTAGTGAACCTATGGTCAAAAGTTCAAAGTGTTGAGTGGCTCCTTATAGAAGTCTTAAATGCATGTAAAAGTTAATGTCTGTTCTCCTTGCACTAGATTTAGAACACTTGAAATCGTATGATATATATAGTCCCTTTAATGACATCCAGTAAAATATGCTAGTACTAGTTACTCTCTCGGATTTTTTTGTTGATAAAAAAAAAATCATGCATATACATGTATGTGTATACGTCTAATAAAAACTCATATACACATATATATACATCATGTCTACAGGTTCCTCCAGGCCTGGAAAGCAACGCCAAAACTGCGTTAAACAAAGGAAAGATTTACATATCAAAAAGTAGCCCACAGTGTGTTTTGGATGCATATTCCAAGCAATTCCAAGAGGATTTTTCTTTGTTTCTTAGGTCTCGCTATGAAGAAATAGTAGATGGAGGACGAATGGTCTTGTCCTTCATGGGCAGGAGCTCGTCTGACCCCGCCACAGAAGATAGCTACCATCAATGGGAGCTCTTAGCCCTTAACTTGATGAGCCTGGTTTCTGAGGTATATCGATAACATCACCCGAGTGAAAATACTAAATCAATTAACAATAAGGAAACCTATTACTTTCAATTCTTTAGAAAGTGTTTAAGAACAAAGTTGTAACTTAAAGTTGAAACTTACATATTGTAGCATATGAAAGCTTTACATTATATCAGTTAAAACTTGGTTCCCAAACACTTTTCTTAATATTGCATCGTTTATAATTAAACAAATTGAGTCATATCTCTGTAACTTAAATTAAAGCTTTTTTAATTTGAGAATTTTTAGATATCAAGGAAAAACATATGGTTGTAGGGTCTCATAAAAGAAGAAAAGCTTGACTACTTCAATGTGCCGTATTATGCTCCATGTTTGGAAGAATTGAGGTTGGAGGTAGAAAAAGAAGGGTCATTCATTGTGGAGAATTTGGACGCCTTTCAAGTAGATTGGGACGGTGGGATTATTGAAGAATATTGCACCTACACCACAGTTGAAGCGCTGTCTAAAGCGAGAGGACAGAGAGTGGCGAAGACCATAAGAGCAGTGGTGGAGTCTATGTTGGAATCTCATTTTGGAGCAGAAATAATGGACAATTTGTTTCAGAGATACCAAGACATGGTCAGCGATTACTTTTTAAAGTCTTCTACTAAGTATATAAATTTGGTGATTTCCCTTAGAAAGAGGGACTGAATATTTGTACTTCTACTTCTCCTTTTACTCATGGTAAAAGTGGATAACTTATTTCAAAAGGATAACAATGCCATACTAAACTTTATATGGGGCTGATAATCCTAATATATGTTTTCTTTCGATATCTTCTCCACCCGGTGTAAGGCCTTTAATTATGTTCAAGAGTTTAGCAATCTAGTAATGTTGTAGATTTTTTTTTTTTTTTTTTTTTTTTTGTGTGTGAAAGGATTGAGTACTTGGTAAAGTATAACTTTAAAAGTGCCATTAGATCCAAAAGTATAACTTTTAAAGAGGGTTTAACAAGCATAGTTAGAACTAACTTTTTAGTTACCAAATAGTATAAAGCTCCATAAATTATAGTAAAAGCAAACAATTGCTACAGTGTAAAACTCGCATATAATATAGTGTTTTGAACAAAAAAAATGGTCCTAATCATGCCTATCAAACACCCTAAAAGATTAACTTGTTGTATGGATCTAAAACGACCATAGACATGATAGCATAAATTTACTACATGCATATATTTTTGTTTTAACATTCTCAAAAAGTGAATTTATCTTAGTCCTATCTACAAAAATAAACATAAATTGTTAAGTGGCTTTACTAAAATTTAATTTTCAGAAATAATTTAAAATTCACAAATTAACGACTAATTCTTTTCACTCCTAGCAAATACAGCAGCAAGCCCATAATGCCCTAGCAAATATATCATCCCTAGCAAATATTTTGGTGAAATATATATTATGGAAAATTACAACCTCCAAGGGCAATAAACCAAGGTAGCTGAAACAGAACAACTAAAGTAAACTAGACGTACCGTGAGACAAAGACATATAGGAATTGACGTCAAATGAAATAGACGAAACTACATTAGAAAACTCTCGAGATAAAAAAAAGAGTGCCCAAGCTTTATATGAAACAATCACCAAAATAAAATAACCAAAACTATAAAAAAAACAAAAAACAAAAAACAAAACAAAATTAGTTCTGTTGTGCTGTCTCCAAAAAGAAAAGGAAAGCCATATCCGAGCATTGAACGACCGAGTAAGATGTTGACTACAAAGCGCAAGGAATATATATATATATATATATATATATATATATATATATATAAAGCTACCAAGGGTGCTTGTTTTATTGTTATAATTACTTGTTAAGAAATACAAACGAAAAATTACTTGTTTAGAATGAAAATATGGAAATAAAGATAAATAGATAAAATTGGTTATAAAAACTAAATTTCCGTGAAAAAAATTTCTTTCCCCTTTGGTAGGGCTTAGAAACATTTATAAAAGAGATTATACGAGTTATTCAACTCAATTGTTTGAGTTACATTTAATATTTCTTAGAGCGGTTGCTTGCAAAAATATGGCAGCTTCAACTGTATAAACAGAATAATATATCTTGAAATATCAGTTTCCATCCTTATCTTCAAAAATAATTAAAGTGAGATGATATGAAAAAAATATGATGAAAGAAACGTTAGCGGTGCCGCTCATTTTTGTTTTATTCACAAAAATGTCCCTGCATATTTGTTAAGAGAAATTGATGACCATATGTGCGATGCTGCAACAAATTTGATTCCTTTCTAGTTGCAAATTTTGAAATTTTATATTGTCAATTAATGTAGTGCAGCCAATTGCAAAAAGAATATATACCACGTTTATTGTGCGATACTACTGTACATATAGAATGATCATTTTATCTATAGATGCGGCTATATATTAGAAAAAATTACATAATATATCACGTTTTTAAAAATGTTTATTAATATTACGTTTAAATTATATTATATATTAAATTATATCACAAATAAATATGTGTAATATTTATAAAAAATAAATTTTAAAATATTAAATTTGCAAAAATTCCCCAGTATATTATCTGCTGCTCTATGATTTTGGCTGTAAAAAAGCACATGGTTGGAATTCCACCAGAGGTTTTACCTCGAAGTCAGTGCCAGGTACGATATTTAGTTCTGTTTCATCGTAACAGATATTTTTCTTCAGCAAAAATAATAACAGAAAAGTAATACTGAATTTTAGTTGCCAAGAAGAAAGAAAGAAATGGCTAACACTCTTGTTTGTAGGCTAAACTGCGCAGTCAAAGTGCTAAGATGATCATAAAATCCAAACTGAATTTGTGTTTTGGTGAGTGACGAAATTTATAATTTAAAACATAAAAAATTAATTTAATTGAAAATAGGTATGAAATCGTTAAAAAAGGTTATTTAATTGAAAATAAATATAAAATTGATCTGGTGAGGTCGGATGTGACACGATTCGAAGTTCGATCTGAGCCGAGGATGATGGCGGTTTTTTTTGCCGGCAATTTGCAGTAGTGGGCGGCTGTTGCAACTTTGGCAGATTGATTTCCAATTTATTTTTTGGAATTTTGGGAGAGAAGGGAAAGAGAATGAGAGGAGAGAGAAAGTGTTAAAACTTATGGCAAATCCAGATTTGTGGTATATATTTTTCCGACTTTTACAATTCATGACAAAAAATTAGATGGGCTCAAAAGTAACATATTAGAAAGAGAGTAAGTATTATTGTCAAGAGATTATTAATTTTTATTTGTTTGATACTTGAAACTACAAAGTGGCGTACTTGAAATTTCAAGTATCAAAGAGCAGCCCACAATGTGTATTGGACGCAAATTCAAATCAATTTCGAAAGGACTATTCTCTGTTTTTGAGGTCTTGCTCTGAATTAGTCGGAGTACGAATGGTCTTGTCCTTCATGGGCAGGAGCTCCTCCGACCCCACTACAGAAAATAGCTACTGTCACTGGGAGCTCTTGGCCCTTGCATTTCTGAGGTACATTACCATATTGATTGGTATATATCCTTTATAATATATATATATATATATATATATATATATATCCTTCACTTTATATAATTTGAACCACATATATGTCTTAATTAATGGGACAAATATGGAATCTAATGTGAGCCAACTCTTAAATATTGGTAAACTAACATGGTACGACTGAATATTTGAACACTTAAATGAAACAGTAGACCAAATTTAAATTGTGATCGATTGTTATATTAAAATAACTCGATATTTTAGAATAGAATTTCTAAATATTATGCATAGAAAACTTTTTTCCTGGTTGTAGGGCCTAATTAAAGAGGAAATGGGAGACAACTTCAATATGCCGTACTATGCTCCACGCCTAGAGGAGTTCAAGTTGGAAGTAGAAAAAGAAGGGTCTTTTTAGTGGAAAGATTGGAAGTCTTTTCAATACATTGGAATGGTAATTCTATTAAAGAATATCGCATATACGATACGCTTGAAGCGTTGTCAAGAGTGAGAGGCCGGAAGCAAAGATCATAAGAACAATAGTTGAGCTTATGCCAGCATCTCATTTCAGAAAGGGTTATTTATCTTTTTATATCCTATATTAGATTTATTCAAATAATATACCTTTGGTTTTTATATCATCAAATTTTTACATCTTCATATTAGATTTAATACACATAATTGTACCTTTGCCCAATCAATTCTCAATTTTGACCTATAAAATTACCAAAGCACCTTCAAATTCAAAAATAAGATATCTTCAAAAGCTAAAAAAAAAAAAAACTTTTTAAAGGTTTTTGCCTTCAAAAATATATAGAATACCTTAAAAGAATAGGTGTTTTGTGTGTCTTATTTTTGTTGAAAGTTTTAGTGTTTTTTTATATTTTACTTAAGGATAATTTGGTCATATTAAAGAGTAAAATCAACTATTAACTGAGATAAGGTATAGATTTGTGTATTAAATCTAATCTGAAGGTATACATTCAATGAGATTAAAAATCAAAGGTATAATTTTTAAATTAACCTAAAATAAAAGATATAAAAAGATAAATATCCCTTTTAGAAAAGATTAATATCTCTTTCAGAAAAAGAAAAGATATAATGGACGATTTGCATCGTAGATAGCAAGACATGGTCATTGATTATTTAGCAAAGTATTCTACAAAGTTCACAAACGTGGTCATTTCCTTGATAAAAAAAGGAATGATTAAGTCGGTTGTTTCTTCTTCCAAATAGAAGGTGTCGGTTAAAAAGTCAACAGGGCAGTCTCCAGCTCTGATATATGGAACTGGAGTACTGCATATCTAGCGATTATATACTCTTTTATTTTTATTTTTGTTTGTAGAGTGTCAATAACTGATGGAATAACATATTCACATATGTCAATCACAACAATAAGAAATACCAATAACAAATGGGTATGTAAGATTTCTCAGAACAGAATTGTCATATGTCAATCACAACGATAAGAAATGCCCAGATTTCTCAGAAAAAAAATGTGCAAAGATTACAAATGGGAGGGAGAGATCTTGTAAAACAAAGTATACAATATTTAAAGGACGCTGTTCTATAAGCTGTCATCAAGTAGTAACAATACAAATTTTTGAAATACAGAAATCTCTGTGTTGTAAATTTTACTAACAGATTTGACGAAAAATCGTCGTCAAATATGTATCCTCTAATATATGCTAGTTTTTATAGTAATGTATCTTTATATTTGAGTGATGCTTTTCTAAAAACTGTGGTTAAATAATAACATTATCAAATTTTTTTAAATACAGAAATTTCCATGACGTATACTTTACTAACAGGTTTTTATAGTTTTTATAGTTTTTCATGATCATCATTATTTCCCACGTACGTAAAGTTGGAGTATACGCAACAAAAATAGTTTGGTAAGTACTTGATCGACTAGGTCCAGTAGTAAGATGACAGTATCAAAACAAGAGAGTTGGTGTGGCGTTGGCTAACGAAGTGAAATCTCTACAAGCTAAATGCTTTCCAAAACAATGGTATATAAATGCAAAGATATTAGATTATTATACTTTTGTTTCCCAGCCACAAATCTAGAACAAAAATCTTTAATGTAAAATTGATATTTCTTTTTTTTTTTTCAGATTCATAAATTTAAATATATTTGTTTTTTTCTCTGAAATAAATGGTCAAATTAACTTGGTTAATTTTTTTTTCATATGATTATGATGAGAGGGAATGACTGAAATATATAAATTACTTAACCACAAAATCAACGACAAATATATCTTTTTTGGGATGATCGCTCCTGAAGAGTTTAGTCTTTAAACTTTTTTTTTTTTTTCACTTGTCCTCGAACTAAATATTTTTGGCAGTTTTAATCCTAACTCTAGCATTAAAATTGACTATATTATATATAGCTAACAAGAAAGTCTCGTATGATGTTAATTTTGCATGTTCCTCTAGGCCTAAAGAGCAATGCTAAACTACTTAAACATAGGTAAGATTTACATTTCAAAGAGCAGCCCACAATATGTGTTGGACGCATATTCAGAGCAATCCCAAGAGGATTTTTCTCTGTTTCTAAGATCCCTCTGTAGAAATCGTAGTTGGAAGTCGAATGGTCTTGTCCTTTAATAGGGAGTTCTTAGCCCTTACCTTAAGGACCATGGTTTTAGAGGTACATTAACAATTTTGTCCATTTTAATCCCTTTTAAATACCGAACCTAGCTTGAAGAGTCTGATAATTTGTTTAGAAATACTAGTTCGGTACAACTCATTCCAATTCGAATTGGTTTTGTTATACTGTTTTATCTTATAAGTTTAATTTTCCACTATGTTTTCAGTTTGAACTAATAATCTAAACAAGATGAGCTGTAATTATCTTAGTATTGTAGAAACTCAACATTTTAATGATTTATATAATGTCACGTCAATATTGATATTACTTAAGCAAATTGAGTTGCAATTAATTAGCTCATATATTTACGTGTTAAGCTTTTAGGTGGATAATTCTAGATATTACGGCATATAATCTTTCTATAGTGTAAAGATCTTACATGCTACATTATTTAAACTTATTTTTTCAGTTCAAACTAGTTATCACCTGATAGTTTTTAGTAGAGAGCATAAATCCTTAGAAGCACATTTCTCTATTTCTCCCTTGTTTTTTAATCTTAAATTTTTAACACAACGTTATAGTTTTGTCAAAGAAAGTTAGGAAAATTTGACTTCCTTGACTCATCTCTTTACTTTTACGTTCTTATCTTAAAATTCTGGGTCCGTTTGATAAATGGATTCGAATTAATGATTTAATTTGAGTTAGTATGATTTGAATTAGGATTTGAGTTAGTGATTTGAATTGTTACTCGAATTGACGTTTGGATGTGCATTTAAGTTTTAATTTGAATATAGAATAAAATTGAAATTTACGTTTGGAAAGGTAGTGAAGATAGTTTTTGATTTATTAATAAATCTAATAAAATCTTAATGTTAATGATCTTAAAAAATATGTAATATAGATCTTGATTTATTACTCTTTTTATTAGGAATACAATGAAAAAAAATCATCTCAATTGAATATTAAATGAAGAAATTATGATTTTTAAATGAGTAGTTTTTACTGTAGTAAAGATATCCGAGTATCAAAAGTTTAAAGGGGATAAGAATTCTAAAAACTTGGATTCTTGATACTCAAATGATTCAGATTTTGGAGGAAACAAACGTGTATCCGAAGGATTCTTGATACTCGAATCCAAATTTAAGCTCATTAAGTTAAAAGAATACCTGAATCAAATATACCTCTATTCTCTCTAAGTTAATATATAATAAAAGAAGTTAGGACAAAAATGTTAAACAAACAGCAAGATTCCTTTCTAACCGTATTGCACAATCTTTCAACCACCATACAGCCAACTCATTGACATAAAAAGTTTATACTTATTTACCCATTAATAATATTCTACTTACAAATAAAGACTCGCACATATCCTCCAATAATTATATTCTTAGTCAATGTGGACTCTCTTCAAATTCTCTTTCATCTCTATTCTATAATTTAAGAACATTAAACAAAACAGATCGATATGGTTCTCCAACTTCAATTATTTGAGTTGAATTTCATATTCGTGATTTCCATGCTTCAAAATTTTAATTGCAACGGTAATGAAAAATGGAGGATTAAATCTTACATGTGATATTATAAAATGGATTCGTAAAATTAAAGTTGGAACAAAGAAAAGTGGTGGCACAGTCCATTCTCATTTTATGCACAAAAAATATGCATCAAGGGAATAGAATTATATTGATGTTGTAACGAATTTGATTCCTTAATTGATGGTTAAATTTACTTAGCAGTATTATTGATGTCACGTAGACAAAATTACAATTTTGTTTTCTAAGTTATGTATGGTATATCGTATTAAAGCACTGTAGCATATAATAATACACTAATGTAATATTCAGTGTGATTATCATATTGTGTAAGTTAATACAGATAGTAAATTAATACAATCTATGTCATGCACCAAACACAATACCTATCATAATACAACACAACACAAATACATAACCTTATACGACACAATAGAATCCACCAAAGTGGGAATACTGGTACTAGAAAAAGACATTTACCTTGTGAGGCAAATGATATGATGGGGATGTATACGGTGTGCCGTATCATGGATCATTATACGCTATCTATATTTTTTTGTGAAAAAACACATGGTGTGATTCCCACAACAAAACACGTGTTTTCATCTTTTAAAAAGAATTGTACGCTTATTTACGGCAATATTGCCTACCTAACAAAAAAGACTTATATGCAGCTAAACCAAACAAAAGAAGAAGAAGGAAAAAAAAAAGTAGAATTCCAATTTCGAATTATGTCCTTTGTTTTCTATAGAATATATGAGTGTCAATCTAGCAAAGATGTCTATATTTTTTAATGCTTTTCTCTTCTCTCGTTCAATCAATTTCCAACTGTGTGAAGAAAGACTTTGAATCAAGTCCCAGCTAATATATTCAGAGCGAAAAAGAAAAAAGTCCCAGGCAAAATATAGAGAAAATCAGAAAAAGGAAAGAGATATTCTCGTTGGTCGCTGCTAATTATGTTGTTCTGTTTTTCTCTTCTGTAATATGCACTTGAGGAGTTGAATTCAAGAGGGATCAACTTCAAACCTTTATATTTCTCTGCATCCTGGCGATAGGTATCTAATTTTCTTCAAGGATTAACATCACATATAATTTACAACATGTTAGAGTATGGTGACCCGAATTTAGTTTGACCCGACTCGAAAAGCTCGCGGTATGACAAATTGTGATGAAAAACAAAAATGGGATTTTTCATGAGATCTGTGGTGGTAGCGAAGGGATTGGGCCGATAGGCCCGATCCCGTAGCCTACCACTGATCTCGCCGGAGGTGCGGGGGCGGAGCCCCGTGGTACGGACTGTTATTGTTGGGCCGTTTAGTTTATATTTTTGGCCCATAGGGTTTTGCCAATACCTATTTATATGATGTATTGCGTTAGGGTTTGTTTTTATCGATTTTCGAGCCTCTCTAGCGCCTCCACTGTAATATTCTCGAATTTAGTGATTTTCTTCTCCTCTGCCCGTGGTTTTTTCTCGTTTTGAATTTCCACGTAAATTCTGTGTGTTCTTGTTCTTTGTTTCTATCGCATTTATTTTGCAACACAACACATATAAACTTGATACGGATAAGGGAAAGAAATTGAACAGGAAAGAAATATATAAATATATGCATTAAAAACGTAAGTCAATTGCGTATAATCAATATTTTATAGATTTCAAAACACAAGTTTATGCTTTTCAAAAGCAAAAACAAAATGAAACTGTACATATATATATATATATCCCTAATATTATTAATCGAAATAAAACTTTTATAATTAAGGCCTGTGTTGACAAACAACTGGCAGACAATCTCCCATGCAAATGCAAACAAATTATATTTGCTATTAAAAGGTATAAAAATTACATATATCATATGTTATTTTTATTTTTTTTATTGCTTGATGGTATTTCAAATATTATATATATATTTTTTGTCAGGATCCTTAAGCTTTAAAAGTTGTAAAAATAAACTTTTATGTGTAAAATAATTTAAACATGTCAATATTATCATGATTAATAAAAAAAAGTAAATAAAACAATCAATAGCAATCAAATGTCAAACTTTGACATGTGCTATATTTGATGTCAAATTTGTTACGATAACTCTTAGGCAACTTAAGCAATTGCTTATAAAGCCCCTACATTTTTAAGCATTGATTAAGGCCCCATTTTTTGAAAATTGGAATAACAATATGCTAATATTTAGGCACTAGTAGATATAACTAATAAATTCTTTGATTATGTATTGAAACTCCTTTTTGACGAGCATAAATTAGAGTCTTGTGAAAAACTTCTTATTTTGCATATATAGGATTTTAGAGTATTTAATATTAGCTCTTTTTTTTACCTTTTTTATTCATATACTACATGTTTAGGTTATCAAAAAAATTTGAACTGTATACAATTAATACTTCATATTTAAATTTATGCGCAATTTATATATAACTTTTAATTTCTCCCTCAGCGATATCAAATTTGACCGCTGGAGACCTAAATGATTTTAGAGAAAAAAAGATAAGAAGAATAAGAGAAAAAACTAAAAATTCTAAAATGTGAAGCATATTTAAGTCTTTTCACAGTCAAAATAAATCTTTGACCAAAAAGGTTAGGATTTAATATAAATTTGAAATGGAAAGATATAGAAGTGATACAATAAAAAAATAATGAAGTATAATTTTTTGTAAACTTTTAAATTTAGGGTATAAAATTAAAAAAAAAAACCATTTACAATATGGTACAAAAATAACTAATTGCAACTTCATGTATTGATCGTCTCCTTTTCGTTTTTCTTCTCTTTTAGCTGATTTTCTGCACTAGCTTGTCTTTGCTCTCCCCATTTTTATATTGCTACATCCAACTAGATCACCAAATCATAACTACGTTGCATGGTATTCACAGGGTGCTTTTCAGAGCAAAATTAAACTCTTGGTATATTTAACACCTTGCTCTCAAATTATAAATAAAATGTCACAGATATAATACAAATATTTCCAAAATTGTTGTAAATAGTTTATGACACACACACGTACCTCCACATAATTATTTGGGGTCAACTGAAGATGAGAAGTGCATTAATAATAAATTATTCCAATTAGTAAGTCATATGATTCTAGTGCTCTCACTTTTCGCTATAATGGGTTATAAAAAGACATGCAAATTCTCATGCGTAGAGCGCAAGCATTGTTCGGATCCGTTGAGGTTTAGAATGGAAAAAAACTATAAGCATTATTGTAGCGTTTTGCACAAGACTAAATTGTTTTATGGATCTAAAATGACCATATAATAGCATGAATTTACTATACGTGTATATTTTTGTTTTAATATTCTCAAAAAATATAGTATTTATCTCAATCCTCTTAAAAAAGTAAACATAAATTGTTAATTTGCCTTATTAAAATTTTCAAACATAATTTACAACATCAAAATTTAACAAAAATTCACAAATTAGTCACCAAGTCTTTTTACCCCAATCAAATACAACAGCAAGCCTATAATGTCCTAGTCATAACTATATCGTTGAAAAAAGAAATAGCCAAAACTATATCGTTGAAAAAACCCGAGAGAAAACCTAGTCATAAAAAATCAAATTAAAGATTGCCTAAGCTTAAATGTAACAGTCTCCAAAATAAAATAACCAAAACTATTTCAAAATATAGTTCTGTTCAGAGCTGTCTGCAAAAAGAAAAGAAAAAACACCATCCGAGCATATTGAACGACCAAGGCAAGATGTTGACTACAAAGAGCAAGAAATATATATAAAGCTGCCAAGGGTGCTTTTTATGTGGTTATAATTACTTATTAAGAAATACTAGCAAAAAATTGCTTGTTAAGAACGAATATATGGAAGTAAAGGTCAAAAGATAAAAATGATTAAAAAAAGAGCTTAGAAACATCTATAAAAGAAATTGTACGAGTTATTTAGCTTAATTGTTTGAGTAAGGTTTCATATTACTCACAATGGTTTTTCACAAAATATGGCTTCAACCGCATTCCTAAACAAATTAATATATCTTAGAATATCAGCTTCCATCGTTATCTTCAAAAAATAATTAGAGTGAGATGATATGGAAAAAAAGATTATGAGATAAGGTTCGTGGACTATATATTTATCAAAAGAAAATGACCATACGTTCGATGTTGCAACAAATTTGGTTCCTTTCTAAAGAGACCAAGCAGAAAATTTTGAAATGTAAATGTTGACAATGGTACTGTCGGTAACTCCTACGAAATAATAATAACTAATTGCAAAGAGAATATATACCACGTTTACATCGTGCTGTACTATATATATATTGAATGATCGGTATTTTTTCCTCGTACTTGGCTATATATCATCGGCTGCTCTATGATTTTGGCTGTAAAAAAGACATGTGTTTCCATTTCTACAAGAGGTTTTACCTCGAAGTCATGAGTAGTAGGTACGCTATTTAGTTCTGTTTCATCGTACGTAACATATATAATTTTTTATACTCACATATATAATTTTTTATACTCAGCAGAAAATAGTGGCAAACGTTGATTAAAATTGAATTTTTATTGTGTGAAGAAGAGAACTATAAATCGTGTTCCACGTGAATAAGAAAGAAAGAAAAGGGTTGAAACTCTCGTTGGCATTATGCTTTATATGTGGTTCTTGGCTTGTTCCTTTGTAACCATATACATAAAGTAGGTAGGACTAGGAAGACTTGTGGTTCGTGCCTCTTGTTATGATCTGAGGTTTCACTCTTCTAAAAAATTATCAAGCACTTTTCTTTTTCCTTTTTTTTTGGTATTATTTGAACAATTCGTATATTCTTAATTGGTCGAGTATATCGAAAATAAACCAAATAAGTATTGAAAAACTATAATGCAATAGTTAGCGACTATAACTATATGGCCGTTTGGAAGAACGATTGGAACCGATAATTTTGTTTTAGGAACTGTCTAGTATGTAAGTGCTTTATATTGTAGCAACTTTTTGTTTTTAATTGTAGTATGTAAGAGTTTTTCACTGCTCACATGTGTAATCGATGATTTCAACTATTCTTCCAAACAGCCCATATAGTGTTTTAAAGTAAAATTATTCAAGTAACTGGTTTAAACCAATATTGCCAGACACAGTCTTAATCAAACCATCTATGTGATTTGCTGTTTTAAATATTGCTGCTTTGAAAAAGAAAAAAAAATTGAATTACGTGTTTTGAACTTTTGTTTGAACTTGCATTTTGATGTGCCATTAAAGTGTTAAGTTGACCAACAAAAACTCTGGACTGAATTTGTGCCTAGATCAGTGTTGAAAATTGTAATTTGAGACATAAAAATTAATTTAATTGAAAAATATATAAAAAATTAATTAAATATAACTATTTAATGGAAAAATGATTATAAATTAATAGTACTAAATTATAAATATAAGTGTATAAAAGTTAAATTACTATTTAATATTGGTTCGAAATGTTAAAATAAAAAGCAGGTTAAGTTTTGAGTTAAGTTGTTTAGCTGAATTTGAACAACTAGTTTAGTTTGATTTAATACTTCACCAAATACTAATATGATCAATCGGAATCAACAGAATTAATTAGACTAAATCAATAACAAAGCATGTCAAATATAAATTGATAACAATTTCAACATTTCTTGAAAAAAGTAAAAGCTACTTCAAATAAAGAGACAACTGGGACGTCAACACACTACAAGAAAATATTGATTACACGACCTTTATTTCACGACCGTTTCATAAACACCGTCGTGTAAAGGGCAAAAATGCGCTGCAAGTTACGCCCGTGAAAACGAAGACCGTCGTGGAAAGTCGGGAAGATACCACGACGGTTTTTCAGAAGCTTTGGGCTACCACGACGGTTTTATGTAAAAACCGTCGTGGTATCTTCATGGGCAAGGTAAAAAAGTAGCGCGTAATTCGGAGCTACCACGACGGTTTCTAGAGAAAACCGTCGTGGTAGCCCTAATCTTCCACGACGGTTTTCTCCAGAAACCGTCGTGGTAGCTTATTTGTAACCCCGCACCCTCGGCTTTCAGACAGTACATTTCAGAAACACACTTTACAAATATAAACACAGACCCTTCCAAATCAGCCGCCGCCATCTCTCTCCACCTCCACACTCCTTAATCTCAGTTGAAATTATAAGTTTTTTTTGTACAAAGTGAGAAATAGTTGTTGATTGTGTTGTATAATTATTAATCCGAAATTGATAAATAGTTGTTTTATTTTTTTCTTTATTCTGTGAAGTTGATAAATAGTTGTTCATTTTGTTGTTTATTCCCTGAAGTTTGTATTGTGGATCATGGGTATGATTTCTTCGTTTTATAATGAGTATGTGTAACTTGTTTAATTTATGATGACCGGGTGATGTTTTTTTTATGATTAATTAATATATGCATGTAGGCATGGGTATATATATAAATTGTGAAATTAATTTTAATTGAATAATTGCTATTTATTATTTTGATTTAGGAATTGGAAAATGGATAGGA